>SNVD02001859.1:0-156700 GCA_013180625.2 Boswellia sacra | reverse complement strand
CGATTCCAAAATATATGCGTATTTTGTGGATCGCAATTTGGTAAAGATGGAGAGTTTAAAACAGCAGCTCTTGATCTTGGTAGGACATTAGCTGCGAGGGGTATTAATTTGATTTATGGAGGGGGTAGTCTTGGGGTAATGGGGTGTGTGTCGACAGCTGCATCCTTGGGAGAAGCAAAGTTCTCGGCATATCCTTAACCATTAGCTGGACGCAGATATCGTTAGGCAACCCCATAAGGGGAGAGAAGAGTTACGGTTTAGTATGCATGAGCGTATTGCACATATGGTTGTTAAGTCCGATGCATTTATAGCTTGCCTGGTGGTTATGGTACATTAGAGGAGATATTTCAAATCACCTCTTGGGCACAGCTAAACATCCATCGGAAACCCATTGGTCTGTTAAATATCAATAATTTTTTTGATGGTTTGTTGTCCTTTCTTGATCAAGCTGTAGAAAAAAAACTTCATCTCACCGTCGGCGAGGCAAATCCTGGTTACAGCTTCAACTGCAGTGGAGTTAATTGATAAGCTCCAAGAATTTGTCTATTCGCCTGACCCAACAACGGCTCGGATAGATTGGTTTGGAGAAGGCAATAAAAGGCGTAGACTGGATTTAACGCTCCATCTGTAATCTCTATCTATTGGTTTGCTTCGTTTTTGTTTACTTTCTTTTTAGTGTGTTTATTTGAGATTTTTCATGTCATTTCTTTTGAGTTTTTTTTCAGGTTATTTCTTTCGCCGCAGCTAATATTTTCTAATCTTAGCTTTTAGAGTGGTGGCTTAAAAAGTTCAAGTTCTCTTGAAACGCATTCTGGATCTCTTCAATCCATAATTGCTGAATAAGGAGGCAAACTTCTAAACTTTTTAGACCCATTCTAACTGACTTGTTTGTGTTTGCTGATTTGTTGGACTTTATTATTTTCTGAGTAAGTTTAGTTTTATGTAATTTCGAGTTGTTGTGTGTTTTTGTCTTTATCAGTTTCGATTCAAAAAAAAAACATTGTGGAAAAAACTGAGAATGGCAGAATATGGGGTTTCTTTGCCCTTGAAACGCATTCTCTCGAAATAAATCTGTAGTTTGTTTATTTCATATTGTTTGAAGTGTTTCTTTCATAATAAAGGTATATAGGCTGGAAACCTTAAGTCTGCGGGCTACTGGTCCTAAGGATTGTTGAAATATACAATCTTGAATCAGGTGTAACAACGCCACGTACCTCTTTTCTTGCATTTTGTGGGTCGATGATAAGATAATGATTGAATTAAGAATAACTCTTGGAAAATGATAAATGATGCATGGATCTGTGTGCTTGAAATGTTTATTGGTTTCGCTTTGCTTTTGATTCCTTGTGCAACATTGAGCACTGAGCTATTATCACTGAGTTATTTGTTCACTTAGAGAAAGTTTATGTAATTTAAATGTTTCTTCAGATTTCAATGAATTCTAGAACTTTTTTGATGGTCACTCAAGGCGAAATCCTAGACTGTGCAACATTGGGGAAATGATTTAGGCCATCTTTGGACCGTTTGAGCCTTAATAGCCAACCTTGGCTGAAATTGATCCCTAGTTACCCCTTTGAGCCTCTGTAAGCCTTTTTCTTTGTTAACTCACTAAAAGATTTCCTAACCTCAAATGAATTTGTTACAAACAGTTTATCCCTTACCTTTGAGCATGTAGATCATTCACAATTAAATTCTGAGCTATGTTCTGGTTTTGGGAAGTTAGAGGAGGTTGGGATGTGTCATGAGCAATTCAAGTGAGTTCTATTGTATTTGTTTCAAAAAAAAAAGAAAAAAAACCAATCTTTACTTCTTGTCCCCATACTTACACATTGAGGACAATGTGTTGTTTAAGTGTGAGGGAGGGGAAGTGTAAAAAAAAAAGAAAAAAAAAGAGAAAAAGAAAAAAAAGAAGAAGAGAAAGAGAAGAAAAAGATATTTATACCTTGAGTGTTCTTAAAAAGAATAAAACAACAAAGTGTGGGGGTGTAGTTTCTTTTGTTTTATAAAAAAAATTAATAAAAAGAGAGTTCGAGTGTTCTGAATAAGTTTGGGGGAGTCATTTGGTGAATAAGAATGAACTTTTTTATGTCATGGGGTTGAGCTCTACATAATCTTGAATGATTTTATGTGTTTGTGGGTGATTTAAGCCTAATTATTATCCTTTATCATACCTTCACCCAAGCCAAACGTTACAAGCTTAATAAAGTCTTACTTGATCCTTCATGTTGTGCTGGTCTACATTAGTGGAGAGTGACTTGAAAAGCAGGCCTATGGAGTTCGTTTATACACGCATCTTCACTATTAAATATGATTCGTTTTTATGCATAAACTCATCCGGGTTACAAGTGATCAGGTGAGAATGGCTCTACACACACACACACTTGAGGAATTGAAGTGAAGCGAAACTAATCTTTCGGATAAAATTCTTGATCAAGTGCATTATTTTGAAGTTTTCCTTGGGTTATAATTAAGTACAATCTTTGAGGCCTATTTGCAAGATGAAGCATTTGTGTGTTTTAATTTTTTGTTGATTCTGTTTCGGTTTAGTTTTATTTCATATTGTCGTAGTTGCTCGAGGACTAGCAAAGTCTAAGTGTGGGGGAATTTGATAAGTGTCTATTTATATATCATTTTCATATCAATTCGTCCATGTTTCTTTGCTATATTCCTTGGTATTTTTATGTTTTTGTGTGGTTTTGATGTTTGTAGGAGTTTTGGAGCAACTTGCACAAAAATGGAGTAAAACCCTTCATTTTCACCTCTGCTAGTCAACCATCTTCTCGGATTTAATTGTATTGATATACAATGAACCCGATGACATATTATATACCGTTGGAAAGCTCTCGAAGTCTATTTTCTGGAGAAATTTACGGTTTATAAATCCATTCAGTGTACCAAAAGTTGTAATCAAAACAGTGTGAGAAGTATAGAAATGTAATTCCACAAATCACTGTAGCATGTATAATACGGGACACTGTAGCAGGTTACTGTAGCAGAGTATTTAAACACATTTTAGGGTTTTATTTTGATAACTTGAAGAGGGGAGAACGTGGAGGAGGCTGCATCTTTGGATTTCTCTCATCTCTTAGAGTTCTTGAAGGAAATTGAAGGCTTGGAAAGAGGAAGAACTACAAATCCTAAGAGATTTCATCAAATTTGCTAAGTTTTCCCTTTCCCTTTCATTTTCTGGAATGTCTCCATATTGTATTGTATTTGTATTCTGTCTGAATATGTGTAACTAAATCTGAATTGGTTGAGGGTGATTTCAAAGCCCTTGATATGGTTTTTGTGAATTGATTGTGCAAGGAATTGTTATCCAATTCTCTAATTGAAGTTGCTTGTATTTTCCCATGTTTAATGCTTATGATTGCTTGCTGGATTGTATTTGGGTGGCCAACTGAATATAATCTGGATATTGTCTATTGCTAGATTAGAAATCTTGATCCGTAATTGTCTTGAATTTCTAATCATAGTAGCAAAATTGTGATCAGAGATTGCAATTGGAGAATATAACCTAAGTTAAATAATCCGAGCTTGTGTGTTTATTGCTTAGATCAACCTGTCTTTCTTTCGTAATGCATCCATTGAATTAAATTTAGAGAGCTTGTTCTAGGTTGTTTAATGGATAGAGATTAAATAAAGAGCCTGTTTTATTTAACAACAAAGTAAGGAAAGATTGGGATAACAGAGCTTATTGTTATCTACGGTTGATAATTTCAATGGTGTAATTGGATGATAATTCTACAATTAATTCGCAAATCCATATCTTGTGGTGGAGAATGATCCCTTAACCAGATTTCTATCATTGATTAATTCCCATTTCAATTAAGTTTGCATTGTGTTATTCATTAATTACCATCGTATTCAGTTTTTCATCTAGTTAATCAACCAACAAAACCCCCCATTTAGTTAATTGTTGCTGGAAATAACAAATTCAATTAGACTCAATCCTCGTGGGAACGATATCTTACTTATCACTTTATTACTTGTGCGACTAGTATACTTGCTAGTTTCGAACGCATCAGAAGATTTGAGCTTAGCTACTGCAGACTGCAAAACATAATTAGTTACGACTGATACAACTAGTGCAGTTAACTCAGATAAAACTGAACTATTAGACAATGCTGATCTGAATAGAAATCAAATAAGAGATGTTGGTATTAAGAGAGATCCGCCATCCTGGATTCAAAGGGCATATCCCACAACTTCAATCATTGGAAGTCCTGAAAGCACAATGAAAACCAGAAGCAAGATAAGAAATATGATAAGTCATACTTGTTATGTCTCTTTAATAGAACCAAAGAATGTCAATGAAGCATTAAAAGAAGATGTTTGGATAAATGTAATGCAAGAAGAATTAAATGAGTTTGAAAGAAACAAAGCATCGGTGTTAGTTCCTAGACCAAAAGATGCAAATGTTATAAGAACTAAATGGATTTTAAAAAACAAAACTGATGAAAATGGGCAAGTCGTTAGAAACAAAGCTAGATTAGTTACAGAAGGTTACACTTAAATTGAAGAAATTGATTTTGAGGAAACTTTTGCACCTGTTGCCAGACTTGAATCTGTTAGGTTGCTACTTGCTATTGCATGCTTGTTGAACTTTAAATTGTTTCAAATGGATATAAAGACAACTTTCTTGTATGACTATCTTAATGAAGAGGCTTACGTTGAACAGCCTAAGGGATTTATTGATCCTAAACATCCTAATTTGTATGTAAGCGTCATAAAGCAGTGTATGGTTTGAAACAAGCTCCTAGAGCTTGGTATGAGAGATTAACTAGCTTCTGGATTCAAAGAGGCTACACTATAGGAAGCAATGATAAAACTTTATTCGTTAAACATGCTTCAACTTATTTCATTGTTGCTCAAGTGTATGTTGATGTTGTTGTCTTCGGTTCTACTAACAAAGTTAAAGCTAATGAGTTTGTTGAGCTAATGTATAGTGAATTCGAGATGAGTATGGTAGGTAAGTTGAATTTCTTTCTCGGTTTACAAGTGAAGCAACTTGAATGTGGAATATTTATTTCACAATCAAAGTATGCTAAAAACTTGGCAAAGAAATTTGAACTAGACAAGGCCAAGTTACTTAGAACCCCTATGAGTACTAACATCAAGCTAACAGAAGAGAATGCAGGTAATGATGTTGATTCAAGCTTTTACAAGAGCATGATTGGAAGTCTCCTATACCTGACTACAAGAAGACCAGATATCAGTTTTAGTGTTGGCTTATGTGCTCGTTTTCAGTTATGTCTGAAAGAACTACATTTATCAGCAGTGAAGAGAATTATCAGGTATGTTCATGGGACATCCGATTTTGGAATATGGTTTACTAAGGACACAAATACATGTCTTGCAAGTTATAATGGCAAATTGGGCAAGAAATATAAATGATAGGAAAAGAATTTCAGGTGGTTGCTTTTACCTAGGCAATATGGTTTCTTGACATAGCAAGAAGCAAAATAACATCTCTTTGTCCACAATAGAGGCTGAATATATAGCCATTAGAAGCTGCTATACTCAATTACTTTGGATGAAATAAATGATAAGTGACTATGCTATTGATCTAGGTTCAATAACCTTGTTTTGTGATAATACTAGCGCAATTAATATCTAAAAAAATCCAGTCTAACATTCTAGAACTAAGCACCTTGATATAAGACATCATTTCATTAGAGAGCTTGTTGAATCGAAAACAATCCACATTGAACATATCTCTACCGAGTATCAACTAGCTGACCTATTTGCTAAAGCACTTGATGCATTAAGATTTAACAAATTGAGAAAAGCCATAGGCATTTGTCAGTTATCTGTATAAACACTGTGTTTAGTTATGTTATTTATATCTGCAGTATCATTAGTCAATTTTTCAACTTAAGCATGATTGAGCTGCTTTGATTATTTAACTTTGCTGGTAATTTAATGTCAAAACCAGATAGAGCTACCAATGATGATGTGTGAAAGCTATGCTTAGAGAGTAGCTTTAATGTATTTAGGAAATATGTTGAGGCAACCCACTCTAATGGAAGAGGGCTACCTCATTTCATGTGTGAAAGCGTTTGGTTTTATAGCAATAATTCTTGTTGAGATTAATATTTGTATGTGTAAGAAGCATGCTCATGTTAACCACTCAATAGAATTGAATGTTAAGATAATAAAAATTGATGTTGATATGTGCTTAATAAGCTCTGATACATGCTTGATTTTAAAATGACTTTATGAAGCTTAGATATCTCAGTTATATAAAGCTTAATTGTTTTCAGCTATGTGCAGTATAACTTTCGACCAGTGCTTCATGTCTGACTTTGTTTTATTTTCTTATATGTTTCTGTGTCAATAAGGTGACCCACATCAGCAAAGTCATTTTTTGGGAAAGATTTTTCAGTGGGGGGAAGATTTTGGTGATTTTATAAGATTTCAAATTATGTTATTTAATGACGATTTTCAAAAATTATTTTAGAAATTATCATAATTAATGGAAATATATAGATTTTCTCTTTCATGGAATCTAATCCTTTTGAAAAATGAATTTCATTCAAATTTAAATTCCTAAAATTTGGATTAGATTGGGATTTTATGCTAGTTATATCACACTTGGATATTACTTCTTGATTATATAAATTCCATATTTGTTTTTACCTCCTTATTAACCATAACTTGCAGCAAAGCTTCTTTCTTTTCTCTTCAACCTTTATAGCCAAACGTAAAGCTACAACTCCATCTTTTTCAACAGAACCCGAAACCACTAGCTCTTTTTTATTCTCTGACTTTTCAATTGAAAAGGAAACAAGCCAGCAAGAGCAGCAGGTTCAACAAGAACAATATGCTGACCCAAAAATCAAACCAGAGTAGTCACCTTCGATAGAACCAAAGCAATCATCCACTGGGGAACTAGATTCGACTTTGACTCCACTGGTTGCAGTTGACCCAGCAATGAGTGAGGATGACAATGTATGCTTGGTAAGGTGCAAGGCCTTGTCAATCCTCGCAATCACAAGTTCTTGAAGTGAGAGAATGAAACAAGATTTTGGCGATACACTTCAAAGAGAGAAATTCATGTGGAGAGGCCTATCAAAGTCGATGACTTTGATAACTATCAGCTTAGAGAGATGATTGAATCCAGATATTGTTTGAGGACGATAATAAATTTTATTCCTCGTATTAAAACTCTTGTTCAAGAATTCTATGCCAATATTTTGCCATGCATTGATGATCTTAGGAGTTATTACTATCATAAGGTTTATTGTAGAGGGAAGTTGATCGGATTTTCTCCGAATGTCATAGACCAATTTTATGAAATTCCTATTGGTATTCAGCATATTGTTGGTGATAAATTGAGTATGAGTGCAATCACATATGAGCTAACGAGGAGTAGAAAGGTTTATTGGGATTCGCATGATGGCATAGATAAAAAACATTTGATTTCGAAATATCGTTTGTTGTATAAAATCACTTGATTCAGTTGGTTTCCATCCACACACCAAAATAAAGTTAGAAAGGATAGAGCCAAGTTTCTTTACTGTCTTGGAACAAATTGACCAATTAATCTTAGATTGTGGATGTATAACTATATTATTCAGATTGCAACTTATCAATCTCATAAAAAACTCTTGGTTTTGCTTTGTTAGATACATGCATTATTGATGCAAAATGAGATTGCATTAGAAGATGATGAGATTACTGAAGAAATTCTATCAGCCATCAAGAAAGGTTTCATGACAAGGATTAAAAATGTGTTTGAGGGGGAGGAAATACCTCAGAGATAGCTTACATAAAAGAGAAATCCCAGCCTAGATCAGGTGCCATCTATCACAGAACAACTCACTCTAATCACTTCCTTTTTAGCTGATCTTGTGTAGGAAAATCAAGCTATTAAGGACAAGCGGCAAAGTCTTGAAGAGAAGCTTAAGAGCAAAGCAAATGGTGAAACTTGAATGAAGAAAAAGAAGAGGAAGGATACGAAGAGGAGTAAAAGGTAATCAAAATCAGTTGCTAAAGAATCTTTTTCAAAGTCAATGGAACTCCCAAACCACCAGAACCTGTGTCAACTCCTGTTACATCTCCACCTCATGTCACATAAGAAGCTGCTAAAACCTTGGTGGATATTTCCCAGAAGATTGAAACCATAGTAGAGAGACAAGCTAGAGAGATTCGTGAGATAGTTGCTGCTGTTACTACTTCCACTGAAACTAGAGTTCAACAAGCTACCACATCACCTCCTGCCGATACTTGACCCAAACCAGCACTTACCCACTATAAGACTACTGCTAGAAAGACCATCTTATGCCCCTCAAAGTTGCCTATGCATAAGTCTGCCAAACTTAATTGAACTAGACTTAACTACACCAGAGTTCATTACATTTTCTTTATCTTTTATGTGCTTTGGAACTTTTTTTTTTGGCACTTGTAATGAAAACAAGGGGGAGTAGAGTAATAGTAGAGTAGATGGATGTTATGTTTCTATGTGGATGTTATATTTCTATATGTGCTTAGGATTTACTGACTTTAAACTTTTTGGTTAAACTTGCAGGAGACTGATTTGTTGTTTATGATTATGATGTTTTACAAGTTTAATGATTGATTAAGGGGGAGTGATAGCTCATGATTGTTTGTGATGTTGAGCATGATTGTCAGCCTAAGTAATTGATTTTCCAGTTGCGTTTATATTTTGATTAGTGTTTATTGTAGATCAGTTTGCATAGCACAAGCAATTGATGTTCTACGTTTGATGTTTTTTTTTGTGTAGATACTAGACATTTTGGTTATGTTATTTCAGTTATGTCTGTTATGACTAAAAGCTGGATATTCACGTTTTTGTGAAACTTTTGACTAAGTGTTTACATTCAGTTTTCAGTTGTCTTACACTTAACCATGTAGGATTTTGTTCACAGAAACATGTGAATGTTTTCATCACAAGATGCCAAAGGGGAGATTGTTAGTGTCAATGTGACATGCGGCATACATGTGTAATGTATAATTTATTTTTGTCATCTTGTGATTAAACATTAATTTGGAATTTTTTTTTATTAGGAGAATTTTTAACTAGAATAGGATAACTTGATTTGGTATTCTAGTTGAATAGGAAGTTTTATATTGACCATATCTTATGAGATTAGGATATTCTTTCTAGTGCTCTAGTTTAATGAGGATAATGTCTTTTTACTTCCTATATTGTTTGATATTTATCTAATAATCCTATTTGAGTTTTGCAGGACTTTGATGATGATTAGGATTATTGATTACATGAATAATATAGCTATTCATGCAGGCAATATAAAGGTGAAGCACTCAAGGCTTAAAAGTAGGCAAGAGAGTGGTGTTTTATGTAGAAAACATTCAGAGCACTTGAATGTCTTTGTTTTTCATGATCTTCATTGTAAAATCTTTATAATTGTGTTTGTTTAGAGTTTACATGACTCGTGCATTGGGTATGTGCATAGATCAGATTTGTAAGAGTTATTAAGTCGTGAAGATTAAGAGAGTTTAATGATTACATGATTCTATAATAGTTATCGTGGTTATGTTTGACTAAATCGTTGTAGTTAAGTTTGACATTTCTGTGAAGAGCAACATCAGAAGAGTATGCGAATGACTTTGACTGTGATCAAGGGTGATCAAGTTTACATAGATTAGGTTAATGAGTGAGCGAGTGACTACTATTATAAAGAGTCCTAAGTCGAGTGTAAACAAACGCAACATAGTGGATTGCAACTCTTGTTGTCCGTGGATGTAAGCTGGTTGATAACCGAATCATGTAAAATTCTCTGTTTCGTTATTCTTAATTGTTTCAGTTATATCTTTGATAATTAACCATACACAAAGGAAACTAACAACAAAAAATTAGGTCTATATGGTCAAATAACTACAACAATTTAGTGTTTGTGATATCGATTTAAACCAATTTTATTAAATAATTATAGATTGAATTGAATTGTATTACTTATATATATATATATATTCATTCTAATTTTAGTTACACAACTATTACACCAACCTTCTAACATAACAATTTTAATTTTACAACACTTTAAAAATTTTACGTTTATTTTATCCCATTTTACTAGGGATATATGCATACATATATGTGTACATGTCTACACACACACAGAGACACACACACACACACACACACACACATGCACACACATATACACATATTAATAAAATTGTCTTATTGTTAACAAAATTAGTTCAACTCGACCTAGAAAAAATTGCTAGCTAAACCCTTGCTTAAGACCAAATGGAAAGATCTACATCATATATCTTGTCCAAGCCATCTTAATTCTTACATTACATCAAAACCAAATGGTTTTTGTTATAGTTGCATATGATACCTAGCCTTCATTATTTTCTTATTAGTCAATGCCAATTGTTCACATCTATTATCAATCCACTTCCCTTTAGGAATTTTTGCTTCCATCAGAACTCTCACTGATTTCATTTCTATCTCAATTGGTAGGACCACTTTTGAACCATTCACCAATGAGAAGCTTCTATAACCCCATAACACAAACAGCAGCTTCTCTGCCTAATCTTTGTAAGTCTGCACCTTCTTGGCCAACATCTTTTTGATGTTTTTATTAGCCGCTTCTACTACTTCATTCGCTTGTGGCCTATATGGAGATGACTTATGGTGTTCAATCCCATATTTCTCAAATAAGGTTTTATTCTTAGCCTAGAAATGAACCCCGTTGTCAGTCACGACGTGATGTGGCACTCCAAATCTGTATTTATAATATGACTCAGTTTCTATCCACTTGGTGAAGTTGTCAATCGCCATCACTCCATTTCGATGTCCATTGGACACTGATGGCCTTATCTCACCTATAATATCAATGCCCTATACAGCAAAGGGCCATAATGTTATCATCTTTTATAACTCTAAGGGCGATTGGTGAATCAAATTTCCATTGATTTGGCAAAAGTGACACCTCTTCACAAACTGGACACAATCTGTCTCCATGGTTAGTTAAAAAAAAAAAGCCTTGCCTCATTATCTTCCTCGCAAGCATTAGTCCATTCATGTGTGGCCGATATACACCATTATGGATTTCTTCTATAAGCCTTCTTACTTCTTTCTCACCGACGCATCCTAATTGCATCCCTTTTGGCATTCTCTTACACATAACTCTTTGATAACAAGTAAATTGTTAAGCCAATCTTCGTAGTATAACACTATCTTTCTCCCTGGCCTCATCTAGTAGAATCCTTTCTTCTAGATACTCTTCAAGTCATAGAACCATGGCTTCTCATCCACTTTGGCCTCTATTACATGGGGTTCCATATAACAAGGACCCCATACTTGTGATTTCACTATTAGTCTCAACAAACATTCTTGAGTACTCACCTAAACTGATGCCAAAGAGTTTAAAACGTCAACCATCTGATTCTCATTTCTAGGGAGATGGGTGAAAGTACACTACGTGAATCTCCCAATCAACCTTCTAATGTGCTTAAGGTACGATTTCAACCTTCCTTCCCATAGATCCCAATCTTCATTGGCTTGAGAAATGACTAATTTTATATCTCCCAACACTTCTGTTTCATCAATGCCCATTACAATCATAAGTTTCAACCCAAAGGCACATGTTTCATACTTAGCCATATTTTTGGTGACTCTAAACTTCAGCTTCTTAGCAAAAGGGATAACTTCTTCAGTTTATGAGACCAGAATAACTCCTATTCTGGTACTATTTCTACTAATAGCTCTGTCAAAGAACATCCTCCATCCTACTATTGTACCCAAAATTTTTCATCTGGGAAATCCAACTCCCATGGTTCATCATCGTCAACCGGATTCATGGTCAAAAACTCCACTACTACTCTTCCTTTCACCACCTTCTTAGTGACATACTTAATGTCAAATTCTGACAACTGGATTAGCCATCTTACTAGCTTCCCTATCAATGATGGTGCTCCAGAAAGATACTTTATTGGATCCTCCTTTGAGATAGCCTTAATTGTATAAGACTGAAAATAATGCCTCAACTTCTTTGAGAGCCATACTATGGCTAAGCACGTCTTCTCTACGTGTATTTCACCTCATATGGTAGCAACTTCTTGCTAAGATAATAGATGGCATGCTCTACACCATTCTCATCTTCTTGTGCTAGCATAGCACCGATGGCCTACTCTTCAAGAGCCAATTAGAGAATCAAATTCTTGCCAGGTTTTGGCGGTCTTAAAATTGGTAGATTCTGTAAGTACTTCTTAATCTTCTCAAATGCCTCTTGGCACTGATTATTCCATTCCACCGACTGATCTTGCCTTGGAAGCCTAAAGATTAACGCACAAACTATCGTTAATTTGTTAATGAACCGACTGATATATTGGATCTTCCCAAGGAACCCTCGAGCTTTTTTTTTTCGATCTTGGGTGTTGGCATCTTCATAATTGCCTTGACCTTGTCTAGATCTCCTTCTATCCCCTTCTTGCCAACTATAAACCCCAAAAACTTCCCTAAGGTGACTCTGAAGACACATGTCTTTTGATTTAGCTACAACTTATACTTCTTCACCCTTTCTAGGTATCTATCTAAAGCTTCAAAGTAACTTTCTTGAGTCTCGAATTTCACCTTCATGTCATCCACATAGACTTCTATCTTCTTGTGCATCATCATGTTATGAAACAGTGTCATCACTATTCATTGGTACGTTGCCCTTGCATTCTTCACCCCGAAGGGCATTACCTTGTAGCAGTAGGTTCCCCATTCCGTAATAAAGGTCGTTTTCATCTTGTCTTCATTGGTTATCATTATCGGGTTGTATCTTGAAAACCCATCTACGAAGAAAAACATCACACTAGGGCAGCGCTGTCCACTAATAAATCAATGTGAGACAAAGAAAAATCATCCTTTGGCGAGGCCTTATTCAAGCCTTGGTAATCAACACACATTCAGACCCTTCCATCCTTCTTCGACACTGGCCACAATATTAGCTAACCATCCTGGATATTTCACCACTTCTAAAAACTTGGCTTCAATCTACTTCGAAACTTCTTCCGTGATTTTCTAAGCCTATTCTAGTATCAACCTTCTTAACTTCTGCTTGACCGAATCTATGTGTGAATATGTTGGAATTATATGCTCAGATGCTTCTCTCAATTCCAGGCATGTCATCATAGAACCAAATGAAAACTTTTTCATGTTTCTTTAGTAATTTTTTAAATCTCTCTCTCTTTAGGAGTTATATCAAGTGTAATACATATGTTCTTAGGTTTTTTTATTGTACCAAGATTACTGTCATGAATTTGAATGGCATGGATGTCAAGTATGCCAGTGAAATACAAATTATGATGCATAATACCATTAGGAAAGACATCACACAAGTAAGCAAATTGATTCTTTTATTGCATCAAATTTTGAAACATAGACAATGTCCTTTTCTTCAAAGAGGTTGGGCATAAATACATCCTCTTAAAATACATAAATTTTGAAACATAGACAATGTCCTTTTCTTCAAAGAGGTTGAGCATAAATACATCCTCTTAAAATACATCTTTAATTCCTTCTTTGATGAAGGTGGCAAGGTCAATGGACAAGTCCATTGGCGATACTTGATCTCAAGGCTTCTCCTCCTTGATGGCCATCTTCTCAATTTCCTTAACCAAGTCATTCCCCTTGGAGATCCTGCTTGAAGGATATCCTTGAAAATCTTGAATCCGGTCTTTAACATTCCCTTAAAAACCCATGGTTCAGCAGCTCCCACATACTTCGTATCTTGAGCCTTGACAAACTTGATGAATCTCCCCTTCTTGGGCTTAAAGTCTTCTTCTTCCCCATCGAACTGATAACCCAAAAATCTTCTAGAAAGTTTGGCCTTTGAAATCTGGAAGGGACGACAAACCATGCGTAATCCTCCTAAGCCCAATTCTTGACAAATATCCTTGTTTCTTCATAATCCCAACGACAATTGGGTTGACTTTGTCGATCATGGCTACATGAAAGCCTTCCATGTAGGTTATCTATCCAACCTTCACACTTAAAGCAGATAGTGTAATAGTTAAAGCTACATGAAAGGTCACAATCTCCCCATCCATGTTGAATCGAATCTTCTGATGTAGTGTGGAAAGAACTCCACTAAGGGAATAGAGCCATGCTTGTCCCAATAGAGCAGCAAATGTGACTGAAATATCAAGGACTATGAATTTTGTGATGACTTCAATTGATCTAGTCTTCAAATTAAAGATCCCAATGACACTCCTTTTTGAGTCATCATAGGCCCTGATCACCATCTCACATGGCTCAAGCTCGTCGTCATTAACCCTGTACTTGTGTAATATCTTTATAGGCACAATATTAATGGTAGACCCATCATCTACCATGATGCAAGGAAATGTCTTCCCACCAATCTCTGTGGTGATGAGCAATGACCTATTATGATTCCTTCCTTCAGAAGGTATATCTTCATCGATTAAGGTGTTTACACCCTTTTTATTTACCCCATTGGGTACTCCTCTGGTTATAGCAAATATGATCTCATTTGGAGTAGCTATCATTGATATCTCCACCTTTGCTAAAGCTTTTGCCATGGCTTCTCTATGCTTTTGGGATGAAATTAACATGTCCTAAATGCTAGCATTCACTTGGATCTTCTTCAATTATTTGATCACTTGATCCTCTTATTCTTTGGTTTCTTCCTTGGTAACCTCTTTGCCTTTACCAACAGTCTTCTCCTTCTTGACTGACTTTTCCTTCTCACTCTCAGGGTAAGATCTACCACTCCTTATTACTCCTTTGTACATTCTCACTCTCACCTTTAAGTGTTTCTTTCTCGACTCTTACTCATTCTTCTTCTTCATCACTATTGAAGTTAACCCAAAAGTTTGGAAGGTTCTTGACTTTAGGAATGTCATCCCAAATACCCATAACTCTTACTTCTTTGTGCCTTTTAGGTGAAATCTCCCTTTTTACAAGGTTCACAAGTCGCTTCCATTTCGTAGCTTTGCTACCCTTCTTCACTTTGAGTTTTCTAAGTGCTAGGCCTCTTTAACTTCTTTTTCTTCTTCTTCTTCTTCTTCTTATTGTGGCTCTTCCTCCTCTTGGTCATTGAGGCACACAAATTCATGTTTGAAATTTCATTTGGCTCCCTTCACTACAATGTTAGCCGATCCACCCTTCTTGGTATAGATCTTGGCTGCTAAAGGAATAGGCTCATCTTTCGCCCTCTCAATGATCTCTTTGGGCTCTTCGACCTTGGGCTCTTTAATCTTGGGCTCTTCAACCTTGAGTTTCTCAATCTTAGGCTTCTTCTTTGTGGCCACCTTTCTAGTGTACCCTTCTTGTTGTTCAAGCTTGTACTTCTCCCTTTTTTTGGCTCTCTCAGCCTTGCTCAATCTACATTCTTCAAAAGAGTTCATGATTTGCTTCTTAATCGAGCCTGACCTAATCATATTAGTTGTTGGAGGAGGTACTTGGTTGTAATTGGGTAGTGGATTGCTTCTCGTATTAGGCTCATGCGTCTCTGGGTAGGGAATATGGCCCTTGTTGATCAAGTGTTGGATCTCATGGCAGAGACGAGTACAATCATTAGTCTTATGGCTGGTCACTTGGTGGAATTCGTACTTCTCTTGATGCCTCCAATTCCTTGGCAATGGATTTGGAAGCTCTCTTGGTGTCAATGGCTACAAGATCCCTTCAGCTCTTAATCTTGCAAGGATCTTGGATAATGGTCTTCCGAAACAACTAAAGTTCCTTTGTTGGCGACTACCTTCACCTTAACATGCATCGTGCTAGACCCACTAGCTTGATGATATTGGCCCTGACTTCTTTTAGGGTAACTAATGTTGCTTCTTTTTTGCGTCGACTCCAAATCTTCTATTTGGATGTCTAAATCATATAGGCCTTTAAAAGTGTTGAAAAGGAAACCCACCAGTCTATTACTGATGAAGGTATGAGCTCCATTAATCACCATGTGGACCTGGTCTTTCTCCGTAGGCCTAGTGTTCATCTTAGCGACCTTGGCCTCCAATGGAGTAGATATTCAGAGAAGGTCTCATTAGGCTTTTGGCATGTCGCCTTTAAATCCCTTAAGGCTACCCATAGTTGGGTATTGTGGCGGTACTACTCTATAAACTATTTAGAAAGCTCCTCCCAAACTTCTCAGACTCTCTTGGGAAGGTTATCGTACCATACTACTGCATCATCTTCTAGGGATAACATGAAGTACTTTAGTATGTGCTCCTTTGACAAAGCAGTGGTGGCTATGATAGATGCATACTGTCTCAAGTACATCCTTGGATTGCCCTCTCCATTGAATTGGGAAAGTCCAGCATGCGAAATTTTGGTGGTAAATCATTATCCCCAATAAATAGTATATCATCTAGGTCTTTGACCCTTTTTAACCCTTTCTTCTTCAAGAGGGATATGAGTTTCTCTATGTCTTTGACCAATTGCCTGATCGATTCAGCCTCTTCTTGATTGATTAGGCCTTTCCCCCTATTTTTGCCTTGGCTTGTCTTATCATCACCATCACTATTACCTTTGGGTGGCGGCTGTTTCATACGGTTGGGCCCATTTTGGAGTGCTTCAATGAGTTTGGCCACTTGTTGTTGAAGTGCGGTTATATCAGCTCTCAACTGGGCCATTTTAGCATTGTTGCTATTGGATGCAGCCATTTCGTCAACTGGTCCATCTTACCTTGTCAAATGACTGCCTCGTCTAATCCAAGCTATGATGGCTACAAAATAAACATGTTAATGTTATGTATGCATGATATGATGCATGCTCATACAAAGGTATAGATACATCTTCAGCCTTCCAGCCTTATCTCTCCCACACATGTCAGGTCGAGTCATTTTTCCTTGGATTTTTGGCCTCATTCCCAAGTCATCATCATAAGATGTGGAAATGCGAGATTCTCTCACCTATTTCTAACAAATATGTTGATATTGGATTCTCCATGATTATTATAACATGGCTTTCTAAACGTCATGATAACCTTAACTCATGACACATGTCCTCATTTTGTTCTTATGGGTGACTCTACATGTGACATTCGTTCATGGTTCCATGAGATTTGAGTTAATGTTATTCTAATTATAGGGAATTTACATCCATAGGCATGCATTTCAACATAGGTTTTGGATACTCATCCTATTGGAAATTTCTAGAGTCAGTTACATGGGCTTGAGTTTCAAGGGTCCAATAGTCTAGGCTCCTTCGAGTGAAAGATGCCCCATTAGGCTGGTCTCTTTTAATACCAATTCAATGGCATATGATCAAAGGTGGTGAGACTAACATGAGTCGTTTAGGGGTCGAATAGAGCCAAAGACCACTCATGCCAATGCCACACGGCTAGTTTAGGCAGTTCGTGCTCATTATGTGCAAATATTAGTGATCAAGGACTCATTATACCAACATGAGGTATTAAAATTTAGTTTCCCATCAAAATTAACTTCTCTTATCCCTAGTAGAGTCGCCACTATGAATGGAGCTTTCATCCTGCCAGAGCATTTGCAATCATGACACTGTGTCAAATCCTCTTTTGAGACTTAAGGGAACACAAACCAGCCGTAGGCACGTCTAGAGAAATGGAGCTGCAACCCAATTCTTTAATTAGGAATGAATTGGGGCAATCTAATTTCTCGCTTCGGGACCTAAACTACCCTCATCCTTTTAGAGATTGATTCGAGAAGTTAGGTACGAGTCATTCGACCCGCTTAGATCAAAGTCTGGCCTCGACTAGGATATACCAAATTAGAATAGCTCATGTTGTTATATAGTCCACTTAAGTGGTCGATTTTATGCACACATTGTTCATTTTATTTTCCTTAAGACATGTAAGGTGATTTCATTCATAGCAGTTATATATTCATACAAAGAAAAAGGAAGGAGCATAGCTGGCATTTCCTTTAAACATGGGGGAAAGGAAAGAGGATTACATCGATTGTTCTTCAACGGTAAAGTAAATTCTACCTTCAATACTTCAAAAATATTCCATACATTCATAAAAGAAATCATACATTTGAATATCAAATATAAACAATCACTCCGACGATAGATAATGAATTCCTTACCACTATATGTGAGTCTATTCAATATCTATCAAGCCTCTTTCATGGCATTATTCAAACATGCATTCAATTATTTTAAGTGATAATCCCTAACCACCAATGGGAGTCCGCCACCACTTCATAGCATCATACAATTAAACATGGCATATTCATACATGTGTTCATGTCAATCAATTAGAATTCTAACTAAAGCCATAATCTAGAATCATGAAACTTCAACCCAAATTTGATAATTCTATCATGGTAATTCTATCTATTGCTATTCTAGTATAATTTATATCAATTTCTAAGGAATCATGGCATATTCTAGCCAAAGTCAAATAATCGAAATCAAACAAGGCTATTCTAGCCCAATCCAAGCATTCAAAGGGGCAATATAGTAATTCTTACCTATTCTATGTTATTTCTTAGCATGCTTCAAAGCAATTATAAGTTCTCCTAACATGATTCTAGTCATGTACTCCTAAGCATAATTCTAAGCATTCGTAAAGAAAATTAAATTCCTAAACATGGTTCTAATAAACAAGGGATAGCAGACTTACCTCGACACGCTTATCTATCTCACAATATAAACAAAAGGTTTAAATAGTTCATAAAATCCAAAACATGCTCCTATGCATCAAAATAAATCCTAATCATGCTTAATTCTATATAAGAAAATAAAAAAAAGGGAGGGAGAAAAAAGAACTGCTCTCAAGACGTACCCCTTCTGGGTTTAGAGCAATAGAACGCCTAAAAATCTTTAAACTCAAAAAGACTTCTCGAATTCTCGAGCGTGTCTTCAAGGGAGAGAAGAAAGGATTATATTCAATAATCAGTGTTTCCTAAAAAGTGAGCTAATGAGGGTTTATATAGGTAAGGGTTGGAGCTGAAAAAGGAAGCAAAGAAACAAAAAAGGAAGGTTGGAATCGAAATATTTCAAAATTAAGGGACCAATAGCGGGCAAATATTGGCAAACTATCAGCGACTGTTGGATAGTCAAACGACTGTCAGTCAATAACCAAGTGAATGTTTGATCCACAGGCTACTGTTGGTTAACAATTGGGCAATGTTTGACAATCAGGCTACTGTTCTCCCTTCGGTTCTTCCTATTTTGACACTTTGTTGTGCAGTCTCTTTCGACCATCATCTATTCAATCATACATAACATCTCAATTTTAACTCCGATTTGTAATCTGTAAATTTTTTTGAAAACTAAACATCCATAGCTTCGCAACAGTAAATGACGCATCAGAAGATTCCTTCTGGATTTATTTCTATGATTTTTTGAAATCACATGTCATTTTTCATGACATTTCATAGATTCCTTCTTACCTTTCTTTTCCTGGCTTCCAAAGGCATTTTAGTCATTTCCATCACTCGACATTTATCTTCATTTCATCATCGAGCTTTAAAAATTCAGTGTCTATAGATGTACAAGCATGGGGTCATTGTTATATGGAACCTCATGTAATGAAGGTCGAAGTGGATGAGAAGAGATAGTTCTGTGACTTAAAAAGATACCTGGAAGAGAGGATTCTGCCAGATGAGGCCAATGAGAAAGATAGCGTTGTGCTACGAAGGTTGGCCCAATAATTTACTTGTTATCAAGGAGTGATGTACAAGAGAATGCCAGAAAGGATGCAATTAAGGTCTATCGATGAGAAAGAAGCCATAAGGCTCATAAAGGAAATTCATAGTGGTGTATGTGGACCACATATGAATGGGCTAAAGCTTGCAAAGAATATAATAAGGCAAGGTTTTTATTGGCTAACCATGAAGAAAGATTATGTCTAGTTTGTGAAGAGGTGTCACCAGTGCTAGATCAATGAAAATTTGATTCACCAACCACCTTTAGAGCTACAAGGGATGACAACATGTAGCCCTTTGCCATATGGGGCATTGACATTATAGGCAAAAGAAGGTCGTTAGCCTTTAATGGGCATCTATATGTGGTACTGGCAATCGACTACTTTGCCAAGTGGAGAGAATCGATTCCTACAGTAAATTGGGGGCGAAGCAAATGACAAAGTTCATTGAAAAGAATATGATATGCAAATTTAGAGTGCCACATCACGTCGTGACTAACAATGGGATTCATTTCTAGGTTAAGACTAAAGCCTTATTTGAGAAGTATGGGATTGAACATCATAAGTAATCTCTATATAGGTCACAAGCGAATGGAGCAGTAGAAGCGGCTAATAAAAACATCAAGAAGATGTTGGCTAAGACAATGCGGACATACAAAGATTGAAAGAAAAAGCTACTATTTGTGTTATAGGATTATAGAACAACAACTAGAAGTTTGATAGGCATGACGCCTTTCTCATCGGTGTATGATTCAGAAGCGATCCTACCAATTGAGATAGCATTGAAATCAGCGAGAGTCTTGATGGAAGCAAAAATTCCTGAAAGGGAATGGATTGATAATAGATATGAACAATTGACCTTGATATGAAGGCCAGATATTATATGCAATTGTATCAGAACAGGTTGCTCGAGCCTTTAATAGGAGAATAGAGGCAAGGAAGTTCAAGGAAGGGGATTTGGTCCTTAAACAGGTTAAGACAAAAGAGTTTGATCCGAGAAGGAAGTTCAAACCCAACTGGGAGGGCCTATTCATTGTGATGAAGGTCATGTCCGGTGGAGCCATCATCCTATCAGACATGGAAGGAAATAAATTCACTAAGCCCATCAATATGGATAGGCTGAGGAAGTATTATGTATGAAAAAAAAAGAGTTTAAGAGGAAAAATAATTAATTAGAAAACCAGAAATGGATAATTAAGGACAAGATTTGTCTCATTGTGCACATGTTATTCGAAGAACAAATGATTGTACTTCTATTAATAAAATGAAATTGTTTGGAAACAAATTTGCCTTTGAAATGTCTTATTATTTTGCATAATAACAAAGGGAAAGGATTGAACATCTAAGTTAACAATGAAACTAACAATGTTGTCTCTGCCTTTTTGGTGGACTTCAAATAGCCTCACCATATCGCTCACAACATTGTCTAGCTCGAATGGTAGGATAAGGAATGGAAGCCTGAAGGGTCACCCGATCCTTATATAGGTCATCTATCTCTAAATCAGGATCATGGAACATATTCTTCTTGATGGTCCAATATGGCCAAGAATCGTTCACACACTCTAGATAACGAGTGAACAATCTACCAAGATCGAATGCAGTTAGTGAATCCATGATCCTTTACTTAAATCCATAATGCCAACGCAGTCTAGCAAGATCATAGAATGAACTATGGGTGAAACCTGCCAAAGGCATGCATGTGATATAGGTCTCAACTGTCACATGCTCCAGCCTCCACCATGGATAGCTCTAGTGAATTTGATTGTCAGGAATAACTTGAAGCCAGTCGATCCAAGAAGAATGTCTTTCAAGTCTCCTTCCTTGTATGAAGTCAAGGGCTATAATGGGAAATATTTCCTTCAAGCACTGCTAGAATGGATAGTCTCTCTTGTAATCAAATCTATAAAAAAGAGAAACAGAAGAAAAGAAAAAATAAGGAAAAGCCTGCTAAGTAAAAAACCTGAACAGGCGGCTTAGGCAAAAGTTAAGGCAAGCCCGCTAAGTTGAAAACCTGAAAGGGCAACTTAGGCAAAAGTTAGGGCATGAAAGAAAAAGAAAAAGCAGCTGAGTTGAAAACCCAAAATGGCAACTTAGGCAAAAGTTAGTGCAAGCTCGCTAAGTTAAAAACCTGAAAAGAGCAGCTTAGGCAAAAATTAGAGTATGAGAAAAAAAATGATGATGATGAATGAACCCGTTAAGTCAAAAACTTGAAAAGGTAGCTTAGGCAAAATTTAAGAAAAACTTGAAGAAGCAGAAGACTGTCGTAGAACCTCTGACTTGGATCAATCCTGACTTGATCTAGTCTGATCAATGTCCCAGCTAGAATCAAAGGAACTTTTGTAAAACCAAGTCTCATATGAGGATTGATGGTCACAAGATAAGGGTCACCAAGACCGTCTGATGAAACCAATAAAAAATGCACAAGAAGGCAAAACTGAAGAAGGCAAAGCCAACTGGATGAGGTCTTATCTATCATGTAGAGTCCCAAAAGAAAATTATATGTATGCATTTTTATATTGCAAAATTTAGAAATTTTGTTTAAAGGATTGAGTGGGTTGGAAGTTGGTGGATCTAGGCCCAAGAGTCAAGGCCTTATGTATATAAGAGGGGTTTTTCTAGAATTAAGGAGAAGGAAAGAAGGAAAAAAAAAAGAGAAGAGGAGAAGGGAGTTCACGGTTCCAGGAAGAGAAGAAGAGAAAAAGAAAAAGAGAAAGGAGAGGGAAGAAAAGAGAGGAAAAAATTCAAAGAAGTTTAGCTTGGAAAACAAGTAGGGGTTTCTAACACTATACTTACTTCATGTTATGTGTTTTGTTGTTGAATTGATATTAGTTGTTATGCATGTGACTTGTTTTAGCTTAATTTCTTGGTTGCTTGGATGATGAATTATGAGTGAAGTTACTTATTGCAAGTTGTTTGTTGTGATTGAATGAAGAATTATGTGTGAAATTGAAGTGTTGATGAAGTGGAGTAGAAATAGTTTTGTGAGGAGTTGTAGTTTATGTGACTGTCTTGTGTTGCTTGAGTTGATGCATTTTTCTAGATTGAGAATTGCATGATCTTCCATTTCTATAAGAAAATAAACAGATTAAGCTTTAAATAGCCACTAATTTCATGGAATTCGGACTTAAAATGAAATTTTGGTGAATTTTTGAAGTTGGGGATTGAAATCTAGAAATGATCAGACCTGCACATTTTTGGATCGATTCTGGCAGAGAGCTCGACACAACTCGACATACAGTGTCGAGTGAACAGTGTTGCCTGTGAATAGTATCAAGTGAACGGTGCTGTCGAGTGAACAGTATCGAGTGTCGAGCCAAATTATAGAACCACCCCAAATCGACTGTAAACTTCCCAAAAAGTCCTGAATTTTGCACAAAAATTGTATTTTCTTGGGATTTATCATAGTAATGATATTGAAAGGTAGTTAATGTAAGCATTGGACCTTGTGTGGGCCGTTTTGTATACGGACTCAAGGAGAATACGTATATTATATTCTTAGTGTTGGACCTTGGATGGCCCGTTCTGTTTACGGATCCAAGGGGAACACAAATATAATAACTATGAAGTGTTGGACCTTGGATGGCCCGTTCTGTATACGGATCCAAGGGAAACACAAATATAATAAATATGAGGTGTTGGACCTTGGGTGGGTCGTTCTGTATATGGACCAAGGGGAACACAAATATAATAAATATGAGGTGTTAGACCTTGGATGGGCCGTTCTGTATACGGACCAAGGGAAACACTAACACAATAAATATGAGGTGTTGGACCTTGGATGGGCCGTTCTGTATACAGATCCAAGGGGAACACGAACATAAATTTAAAGTGCGAACGAACATAATCGGGTGATTTATTTTTATTAGATGTCTAATATTATGATTGAATGTTTGTTGAATGCGTGTGATTAGTATAATGTTAGAATTTTTCCTACTGGGCTTTATGCTCACCCCTCTCCCTCCACAGGTACACAGAAGGATATGCATACTAGTGATGTCCTAGAACTTTCCTAGGGAATCTGGAGTCCACTTGCATGCCATGATTTTGGGGACGGTTTTATTTTTCTTAGCTTATGATGGGAGATTTTGTTAGGTGACTAGCGATTTATGTATTGATTTTAGTCACCAGTATATGTAAAGTTATTATGAACAATGTTCTTATGTTGTAACGAATTTGTGTAATGTACATTAAAATAATGAAAATGAAATATTGATAGTGTTCTTTTTTTAATTTCTTATTCACTCACCCCTAAAGTCTCTAAATAAGAGATGTTATGGCATGTCAGAGTGGTATCAGAGCCTAGGTTTTACTGTGGACCTATAAAAAGGGGGTAGATGGTCTGGGAGGGGTAGAGTCATGTTTATGTACTTGCATGTGCCTTGAATAACTGTTTGCTATGTTCCTGTTCTATATGTTATAGAATTCTGCCACTTATATTTTGCCATTGATAAAATTAGATAATGAGTTCTCCTACACGAAGTGCTTCAAGTTCAAACCCACCTGAGGGTGGTGAGAGGTCGAAATTTTATAAGGCCATGAGGGATGTGGCCAATACATTGGTAGAAACAGTGACAAACACGGTTAGGGAGGCTCTTCGTTCTAACCCACCACCACCGCCTCAACCGGTATTAGAGACGGGTGTCGATAATCGAATGAAGAGTGCACTTAGAGAAGTCCAATGCCATAATCCACCTATTTTCAATGGGGAGCCCGATCCTAATGTTGCAGAAGATTGGCTTATACGAGTTGAATGCCTCTTTAATCTTTTGCAAGTTGAAGAGGATTTATGGGTTAGGGTGACAACTCATCTGTTGTCAGGAGAGGCATTGCAGTGGTGGACGTCTGTTGAGCGTATTAAAAGAGGAAACATCCTTACATGAAGGGACTTCTCTATTGCTATTCTGGATAAATATTTTCTTACGGTTTTTCGGGACCAAAAGAAAAATGAGTTTATATACTTGACCCAGGGGAATATGATGGTGCAACAGTATGAGGCACGATTTATTACCTTATCTCGTTTTGTACTTGGGTTGGCAGCAGATGAGGCTAGTAAAGCTCAGAGATTTCAAAAGGGACTGAGAGATGACATCAGAGCCTCAGTAGCAGTGTGTAGATTGACTACATATTCTGATGTGGTGGAGACCGCCTTAGTTGCAGAACAAGAGCTATTCCAAAGTCATAGGGTGTGGGGTATTGGCATATATTCTAGAGGAGAGAGACAGCAAGATCGTTCAACTAAGAGATAGAGAACTCAGTCCAGTAGGACTTCCTTTAATTCTCAGTCTCAGCAACTGCAATCTCAAGGCTCCATGGCAAGTGGGTCCTCACAGAGTCAGAGAGTTTGTTATGGGTGTGGGAAACCAGGTCACTTGCGACATCAGTGTCTCAGATGTTATAGATGCGGACAATATGGTCATATGCAACGGGATTGTCTGGCAGGGATGAGAGGTCCTCAAAGTGCCACTAGTCAGACCCAACCGACTCCTCGACAAGGGTAAGGGTCACAGACTAGACCCCCGTTTCAAGGACGTGATACTCATTCCCACCAGACATCTCAGAGGTCTCACGCAGCTTCTTCTTAATCCGTTAGGCCTCCAAGATTAGCTCAGAGCACTAGACATTAGGGACAGATGACTCAGGGATGAGTCTTTGCTCTGACTCAACCGACAGAGCCTACAGATCACGGGATTGTGGGAGGTACATTACTGGTTTTTAATGCATGGGCCCGTGTTTTATTTGATTCTGGGGTTACTCATTCTTTTATATCTACCCATTTTGCATCCGCATTAGGATTAGAGTTTGAGTTGTTAGATTCTGTATTACAAGTGGAGTCACCTATGGGTAGTACTCTAGAGGTTGGGAGGATATGTCGCTCCTATATGTTAGAAATCAATAGGCACAGGTTATCATTTGATTTGATACTTATGGATTTCATGGAGTATGATGTGATACTAGGAATGGATTGGTTGTCCACTTATCGAGTTATATTGGATTATCACAAGAAGAAGGTGATCATCCATACGTCAGAGGGCATCGTTTTTAGTTTTTATGGGGATAAATATGCATTATTGCATTATCCTTTGCTTGGGTTGCAAAACAAGAAAGGGGTGAGGAACATGATAGCAAGTATATTAGTAGAAGAGACTAATAAAGGGGTTTCTGAACTTCCTCGAGTGGTGAATGAATTTCCTAATGTCTTTCTTGAAGAATTGCCCGAGTTACCTCCAACTAGAGAGGTGGAGTTTGCTATCGAGGTGTATCCAGGTGTGGCACCCATATCAGTTGCTCCATACCGAATGGCTCCAGCCGAGTTGAGGGAGCTAAAGCTGCAAATAGAAGAATTGTTAGAGAAGGGATTTATCCGACCTAGTACTTCTCCCTGGGCGGCACCAGCATTGTTTGTGAAGAAGAAAGATGGTTCATTGTGTTTACGTATAGATTACAGGCAGTTAAATTGGGTTATAGTGAAAAACAAATATCCTCTACCTAGGATCGATGATTTGTTCGATCAGTTAAGAGGATCTTGTTGTTTTTCCAAAATAGATCTTCGTTCGGGTTATCATTAGTTGAGAATAAAGGAAGGAGATATACCCACGACTGCTTTTCGTACCCGGTATAGGCATTATGAGTTTTTGGTCATGCCATTTGGACTGACTAATGCTCCTGCTGCCTTTATGGATTTGATGAATCGTGTTTTCAAACCCTACTTAGACCAATTTGTGATTGTGTTTGTGGATGATATCCTCATTTATTCTTCATCTGAAGTTGAACATGAGCAACATCTAGGGTGGCACTTCAAACACTGAGAGAGCATCATCTTTATGCCAAGCTGAGTAAATGTGAATTTTGGCTAACAGAAGTAAAATTTTTGGGCCATGTGGTGTCAAGACAAGAAATCTCAGTGGACCCATCGAAAGTATAAGTAGTTATGAAGTGGGAACGACCAAAGAATATGTTTGAAGTCTGCAGTTTCTTGGGTTTAGCAGGATACTATCGACGTTTTGTTGAGAACTTTTGCTGATTGGCTGCACCAATGACTAGGTTAACAAGGAAAGGAGTCAGATTTGAATGGAATGATGCATGTGAACAAGCATTCCAAGAATTGAAGAAAAGATTAACTTCAACATCTATCCTTGTAATACCACAACGTGGAGTTGATTATGCAGTTTTCACCGATGCTTCCTTCTATGGGTTAGGGTGTGTGTTAATGCAACAGGGTCGAGTTGTAGCTTATGCTTCTCGTCAGTTGAAACCTCACGAGCAGAATTATCCTACTCACGACTTAGAACTTGCTGCGGTAGTGTATGCTTTGAAAATCTAGCGGCATTATTTGTATGGAGAAAGATTTGAAGTCTTTTGTGATCATAAAAGTTTGAAATACATTTTCACTCAAAAAGACTTGAACTTGAGACAGCGAAGATGGATGGAGTATTGGGAAGACTATGATTTCTCTATCCAATATCATCCAGGCAAGGCAAATGTGGTGGTTTATGCATTAAGTAGAAAGTCGAGGGCCATGGCTAGTATGATGATAGGTGACTGGAGCAAGTTGCGGTCTATTTATGATTATGATATCTGGGCTGAGGATCGCGGAAATCAAATTCGCCTTTTTACACTTGTTGCCCAACCGTCTCTTGTGCATAGAGTGATTGAATGGCAACATCAAGATTCAGAGACCAGAGCCTTGCATGAGCAAGTGTTATACGGTGATGGGAGTGTGGACTGGACTATTGGTTCAGAAGAGAGTTTGCGATTCAAGGGCAGGATCTTTGTTCCATCAAGTAAAGAGTGTAAAGATGATATTCTTAAGGAATTTCATCATTCTAAATTCGCTATTTATCCTGGTGGTACCAAGATGTATCATGATTTACATCGACAGTTTTGGTGGAAAGGAATGAAGCGGGATGTTGCTGAATATGTGGCTAGATGCCTTACTTGTCAACAAGTGAAGGCTGAGCACCAAAGGCCTGCAGGATTACTTCAACCATTGCCGATAGCAGAGTCGAAATGGGATCACATCACCATGGATTTTGTTATTGGATTACCACGTTCTTTAAAAGGGAAGGATGCGATATGGGTGATCGTGGATAGGTTAACTAAAGTATCACACTTCTTCCTATACGTACAACCGATTCAGTGGATGCTTTGAGTCGGCTGTACATTAAAGAAATTGTGAGATTGCATGGAGTTCCAGTTTCAGTGGTGTCAGACAGAGATCCCTGGTTTATAGCTCAATTTCGGCAAAGCCTTCAAAGAGCTATGGGCACTCAGTTGTTATTTAGTACAGCCTTCCATCCTCAAACTGATGGTCAATCATAGTGTACTATTCAAATTTTAAAAGATATGTTGAGGGCTTGTGTGATGGATTTCCAAGGTAATTAGGAGGATCATCTACCACTTGTGGAATTCGCATACAACAACAGCTATCAGTCAAGTATTGGAATGGCACCTTTTGAGGCACTCTATGGTAGACCGTGTAGATCCCCATTATGTTGGATAGAAGTGGGAGAAGTTACCTTATTAGAACCAGAGCTTGTACGAGAGACGACTGAAAAGGTAAAATTGATACGACAACGTTTGCTTACAGCCCAGAGTCGATAGAAAAGCTATGCAGACAAAAGGAGACGACCGTTAGAATTCAAAGTAGGGGACCATGTGTTTTTAAAGGTGTCTCCGCGTAAAGGCTTGATGCATTTTAGGCAGAAAGGTAAACTTGCTCCACGCTACATTGGTCTATTTGAAATCCTAAGGCGGGTAGGTTAAAGTAACTTATGAGTTAGCATTGCCGCCACGGTTATCGGGAATTCATAACACATTTCATGTATCGATGCTAAGGAAGTATGAGCCTTACCCAACACATGTGCTAGATTGGAGTGAGTTGGATATTCAACAAGATGTTTCGTATGAAGAGGTTCCTATTGAAATCTTGGACTCAAGAGTGCAAGTCCTACGTGGCAAGACCATTCCATTACTCAAGGTCTTGTGGAAGCATCGCGACATGGAAGAAGCCACATGGGAGTTAGAGTCAGAGATTCATAGAAAGTACCCTGAACTTTTGAATGCAAGAGGTAATTTCTGACTCATATTTTCAAATTTCGAGGGCGAAATTTTTTTTTAGGAGGGTAGGTTGTAGAGTCCCAAAAGAAAATTATATGTATGCATTTTTATATTACAAAATTTAGAAATTTTGTTTAAAGGATTGAGTGGGTTGGAAGTTGGTGGATCTAGGCCCAAGAGTCAAGGCCTTATGTATATAAGAGGGGGTTTTCTAGAATTAAGGAGAAGGAAAGAAGAAAAAAAAAAGAGAAGAGGAGAAGGGAGTTCACGGTTCCAGGGAGAGAAGAAGAGAAAAAGAAGAAAAGAAAGGAGAGGGAAGAAAAGAGAGGAAAAAATTCAAAGAAATTTAGCTTTGAAAACAAGTAAGGGTTTCTAACACTATACTTACTTCATGTTATGTGTTTTGTTATTGAATTGATATTAGTTATTATGCATGTGACTTGTTTTAACTTAATTTCTTGGTTGCTTGGATGATGAATTATGAGTGAAGTTACTTATTGCAAGTTGTTTGTTGTGATTGAATGAAGAATTATGTGTGAAATTGAAGTGTTGATGAAGTGGAGTAGAAATAGTTTTGTGAGGAGTTGTAGTTTATGTGAGTGTCTTGTGTTGCTTGAGTTGATGCATTTTTCTAGATTGAGAATTGCAGGATCTTCCATTTTTGTAAGAAAATAGACAGATTAAGCTTTAAATAGCCACTGATTTCAAGGAATTTGGATTTAAAATGAAATTTTGGTGAATTTTTGAAGTTGGGGATTGAAATCTGGAAATGATATACAGACCTGCACATTTTTGGATCGATTCTCGCAGAGAGCTCGACACAACTCGACATAGAGTGTCGAGTGTCGAGTGAACAGTGTTGTCTGTGAACAGTATTATCTCTGAACAGTGTCGAGTGTCGAGTGAACAGTGTTGTATGTAAACAGTATTGTCTGTGAACAGTGTTGTCTGTGAACAGTGCTATCGAGTGAACAGTGTCAAGCGAAATTACAAAACTACCCCAAATCGACTGTATACTTCGCAAAAAGTTCTGGATTTTGCAGAGAAATTGTATTTTCTTGGGATTTATCATAGTAATGATATTGAAGGCTGGTTAATGTAAGCATTGGACCTTGGGTGAGCCGTTTTTTATACGGACTCAAGGAGAATGCGGATATTATATTCTTAGTGTTGGACCTTGGATGGCCCCTTTTGTATACGGATCCAAGGGGAACACAAATATAATAAATATAAAGTGTTGGACCTTGGATGGCCCGTTCTGTATACGGATCCAAGGGGAACACAAATATAATAAATATGAAATATTGGACCTTGGATGGCCCGTTCTGTATACGAATCCAAGGGGAACACAATTGGATTTATGGCCAAAAACTCTGCTACTACTCTTCCTTTCACCGCCTTCATGGTGAAATACTCAAATGTCAAATTTTGATAAATGGACTAGTCATCTTGCTAGCTTTCCCGTCAATGATGGTGCTTCATAAAGATACTTCGTTGGATCCTCCTTCGGGACAATCTTATTCTTAAAATAATGCCTCAACTTCTTCAAAAGCCACACCATGATTAAGCATGTTTTCTCCACGTAGCTATACTTCATCTCATATGGCAGCAATCTTTTGCCAAGATAATAGATGACATGCTCTGCACTATTCGCATCTTCTTATGCTATCATAGTGCCAATAGCCTCCTCTTCAAAAGCCAACTAAATAATCAAATTCTTGCCAGCTCTCGATGGTCTCAAGACCGGTGGATTCTGCAAGTACTTCTTAATCTTCTGAAATGCCTCTTGGCACTGATCACTTCACTCCACTGGTTGATTCTTTGTTAGGAGTATGAAGATCTAAGCACAAACTATTGCCAATTTGGCAATAAACTGACTAATATATTAGATCTTCCTAAGAAACCCTCGAACTTCTTTTTCGTTCTGAGAGATGGTATCTGCGTAATTGTCCTAATTTTGTTGATATCTACTTCTATCCCCGTCTTACTGACTATCAACCCCAACAGCTTCCCTAAGGTGACTCTAGAAACATACTTCTTCAGATTTAGCTGTAGCTTGTACTTCTCTCACCTTTTTTAGGAATCTATCTAAAGCTTCAAAGTGACCTTCTCGACTCTTAGATTTCACTATCATGTCACCCACATAAACTTCTATCTCCTTATGCATCATGTCATGAAACAGTGCTATCACCATTCGTTGGTAAGTTGCCCCTGCATTCTTTAACCTGAAGGGCATCAGCTTGTAACAGTAGGTTCCTCACTCGATAATGAAAGCCATTTTCATCTTGTCTTCGTTAGGCATCATTATCTAGTTGCACCCAGAAAACTTATCCATAAGAAAAACATTACACTGGCGGCAGCGTTGTCCACTGACACATCAATGTGAAGCAAAGGAAAATCATCCTTCAACGAGGCCTTATTCAAGTCTTGGTAATCAACATACATTCAAACCTTTCCCTCCTACTTTGGCACTGGCACGATGTTGGCTAACCATTCTGGATATTTCACCACATCTGGAAACTTGGCTTCAATCTGTTTGGAGACTTCCTCCTTGATTTTTTGAGCCCATTTTGATCTCAACCTTCTCAACTTCTACTTGACTAGTTTCATGTGCGGATACCTTGGAATCGTATGCTCAGCGATACTTCTATCAATTCCAAGCATATCCTCATAGGACCAGGCGAAGACTTCTTCATGTTTCTTTAATAATTTTTCAAATATCTCTCTCACTCTTCAGGAGTTGTATCGACTGTAATGCATATGTTCTTGGGTTTTTCAATTATACCAAGATTAATGTCATGAGTTTGAATAGTGTGAATGTCAAATATACTGGTGAAGTGCAAATTAGTATACACAATGCCATTGGGAAAGACATCACACAAGTAAGAAAATTGATTTCTTGCTGCATCAAACGTATAAACAATGTCTCTTTCTTTAAAAAGGTTGGGAATAAATACATCTTCATTAAAAACATCTTTAATCCCTTCTTCGAGAAAGGCGGCAAGGCCAACGGAAGCCTCCATTGGCGGTGCTTGATCTTGAGGCTTCTCCTTTTTACTCGTCATTTTCTCCATTTCTTCGACCAAGTCATTCCCCTTGAAGATTCCTACTTGAAGGATGTCCTTGAAAACTTCAAATTCGAGCTTCAACATTACCTTAAAAACCCATGCTTCGACAGCTCCCATATACTTCATATCTTGGGCCTTGACGAACTTGATGAATCTCCCATTCTTAGGCTTAAAGTCTTCTTCTTCCCCATCAGATTCACAACCCAAATCTCTTCTAGAAGTTTGGCTTTTGAAATCTGAAAGAGATGGTAAACCACATCTATTCCTCCTAAGACTAGTTCTTGGCAAATATCCTTATTTCTTTATTATCCTAGTGACAATTGGGCTGACTTCATCAATCATGGCTACGTGAAAACGTCCCATGCAAGGTAGTATTTCTCCAACCTTCACATTTAAAATAGCTAATGCAATAGCTAAGGCGGCATGAATGGTCACAATCTCCTCATCCATGTTGAATCGAATCTTTTGATGCAAGGTAGAAGGAACGCCACCAAGCGGATAGAATCATGCTCGTTCCAACAAAGTAGCAAATGCGACTGGAATGTCGAGGACTGTGAATTTTGCTATTAATTCAATTGGCCCAGTCTTTACTAACGCCTTAAAGATCCCAATAGCACTCCTCTTCGAGTCATCATAGGCCTTGATTACCATCTCACAAGGCTCAATGTCATTTTCATCAACCTCATACTTGTACAAAATCTTCCTTGGCACAATGTTGATGGCAGATCCATCATCCACATGATGCAATGGGACATTTCCCCACCAATCACCAGTAATCTCTGTGGTGATGAAGAACAGCTTCTTATGGTTTCTTTCTACAAAAGGTAAATCTTCATCGGTGAAGGTGATTACACCATTCTCATTTACCCCCTTAGGTGCTCATCCGATCGTGGTGGCGAACATTTCATTTGTAGTAGCAGCCATTGATATTTTCACCTCCACCAAAGCCTTTGTCGTGACTTCTCTATGCTTTTGGGATGGTATCAACAAATCCCAAATGCTAGCATTCACTTGGGTCTTCTTTAATTGCTTGATGACTTGGTCTTCTTCTTCTTTCTTGGTTTCTTCGTTGGCAATTTTTGTACCCTTCTCGACAGCCTTCTCGGTTCTTCTCTCCTTCTCATTCTCATTGTAAAATCTCTTATTCCTTATCACTCCTTGGACGTTCTCACTCTTACCTTTAAATGGTTCTCCCTTAACTCTCACTTCTTTTTCATCATTACTATTAAAGTCAGCCCAAAAGTTTGGAACGGACTTAACTTTAGGAATGTCATCCCAAATACCCATAACTCTCACTTGCTTGCATCTTTTTACTAAGCTCTCCCTTCTCACAAGGCTCTTAACTCATTTCCTTTTCCTAACTTGACTACCGTTCTTCACTTTAAGTCTTCTGGGCGGCGGGCCTCTTCTAACCCCTTTTCTAGCCATCCACTTTTGGGCAAAGACTCTTTTAGTGTGGCCTTCTCCTTGGCAAATGCTTCTTCATTCTCCACCTCAACTTCCTCTTCATCTACTTTTTATTGTTCTTCCTTACGGTCGCTAAGCACATAAATTCGGGTTCTAAGCTTTGCTTGACTTCTTGCACTGCAATATTGGTCCATCTATCATTCTTAATGAAAATCTAGGCCGCCAATGGAATGGGCTCGTCTTCCACCCTCTCAATGATCTCCTTAGGCTTTTCTTCCATCGGCTCTCCAAACTTGGGCTCATCAGCCTTAGGCTTTTTCTTTGTAGCCACCTTTCTAGTAGGCCCTTTTTGTTGTTCCAGCTTGGACTTCTCCCTTCTCTTGGCTCTCTCGACTGTGCTTGATCTACTCTCCTCACAAGAACTCATGACTTGCTTCTCTATCAAGTCTAACCCAATCATGTTGGTCGTTGGAGTAGGTAGCCGATTATATTTGGGCAGTGGATTACTTCTTGTGTTGGGCTCTTGTGTCTCTAGATCTGGAATTTGGCCCTTATCGATCAAATCTTGGATCTCATGGCAGAGATGAGTGCAATCGTCGATCTTATGATAGGTCAATTGGTGGAACTCACATTTCTAGTCATGCCTCCAATTCCTTAGTAACGGATTTGGAAGCTCTCTCGGTAGCAATGGCTGTAAAATCCCTTCGGTTCTTAACTTTGCAAAGATCTTTGACAAAGGTCTCCCTCAATGGCTAAGCCTCCTTTGTTGGGTGACTGCTTTCACCTCAACATGCTTAATGCTTGACCGACTAGCTTGATGATACTGGCCTTGATTTCTTTTAGAGTAGGTGTTGTTGCTTCTTTTCTGCCTAGCCCCCAAATCTTCTATTTGGATACCCAAATCAAACAAGTCTTCAAAGGTTTTCTTGGGAAGCCTACAAGCCTATAACTGATGAAGGCATAGGCTCCATTGATCATCACATGGACCTGGTCCTTATCTGTAAGTCTTGTGGTCATCTTGACAAGTTTGGCCCTTCAACAGATTAGGTACTTTGAAAAAGTCTCATTGGGCTTCTGGGGAGTAGTCTCCAAATCCCTCAAGGTTACCCCCAGTTGGGTATTGTGGCAATACTATTCTACGAACTATTTGAAAAGCTCCTCCAAATCTTCTCAGACTCTTTTGGAAAGATCATGATACCATACTACAACATCATCTTCTAGGGATAACATGAAGTACTTCAAGATATACTCATTTGACAAAGGTGTAGTGGTCATGACAACAACATACTATCTTAGATGTGTCTTTAGATTGCCCTCTCCATTGAATTTGGACAAGTTTGGTAGGCAAAACTTCGGCAGTAAATCATTGTCTTCAATGAGTAGGATAACGTTTAGGTCTTCCTGTCAGCCCCTTCTTCTTCAAGATAGATTGGACCTTCTCCATGTCCTTGGCCAATTGCTTGATCAATTTGGGTTCTTCTTGATTGATTGGACTTTTCCCCTATCTCTACCTTGGCTAGTCTCACCATTACCACCATCACCTCTACTGCCGGTGATTGGTTCATGTAGTGGGGTCCATTCTGTAGAGCTTCGAGGAGTCAGGACATTTGTTGTTAGACGATGGTGATATCAACCCTCATTTGAACCATCTCGTTGTTGTTATTGGGTGTGGCCATTTCGATGACTAGTTCTTCTTGCCTTGTCAAACGACCACCTCATCTTACCCAAGCTATGATGGCTACAAAATAAAGGTGTTAATGTCATGCATGCATGCATGTATGCATTATATGATGCATGCTTATATAGGGGCATAGACACACTTTTAGCCTTCCAACCTTATCTCTCCTACACATTAGAGTCAAGTCTCTATTACTAGGTTCTTTGGCCTCATTCCTAAGTCATCATCATGGGATACGGGAATGCGAGATTCTCTCACCTAATTCTAACAAACATGTTGGTGTTGGATTTTTCATGATTATCATAATATGGCTTCTAAACATCATGATAACCCCAACTTGTGGCACACGTCCCCATATTATTTTCATGGATGATTTAACATGTGGCATTCATTCATGGTTTCATAAGGTTAAGTCGATGTATTCTAGTCATAGAGAATTTACATCCATAAACATGCATTTCAACATGGGTTTTGGATATTCATCCTATTGAAAATTCCTAGAGTTGTCTACATGGGCTTGAGTCTCAAGGGTCTAATGGTCGGGGCTCCTTCGAGCGAGAGATGTCCTTTTGGGCCAATCTCATTTTATGCTAATTCAATGGTACATGCTTAAAGGTGATGACACAAACATGAGTCGTCTAAGGGTCGAATGGAGCCAAAGACTTCTCATACCAATACCACACGACTAGTTTAGACAGTTTGTGCTCGTTATGTGCAAAAGTGTAGCAATGCAAGGACTCAAAATATTAACATGAGGTATAATAATTTGGTATCCTAATCAAAATCAACTTCTCTTATCCCCAGTGGAGTCACCACTGTGAACGGGACTTTCATCCCGCCATAGCATTTGCGACCATAGCACTATGTCAAAGCCTCTTTCGAGACTTAAAGGAACACAAACGAGCCATGGGCACGTCTGGAGAAATGGAGTCGCCACCCAGTTCTTCAATTGGGAATAAATGGGGGCAATCTAATTGCTTACTTTAGGATCTAAACTATCCTCATCCCTTTCAGAGATGGGTTTGGGAAGTTAGGTACGAGCCATTTGCCTCGCCTAGATCAAAATCTGGCCCCCACTACGGTATACCAAATAAAAATAGCTCATGCTGTTCTACAGTCCAGTTAGGGGTTGTTTATTTTATGTACACATTTCAAGTTTTATCTTCATTAATCATTTGAGGTGATACTCAATCAATAATAGTTGTATATTCATACAAAGAAAAAGGGAGGAGAATAGAGTTATATTTCCTTCAAGCATAGGGGATAGGGGAGAGAATTACATTGCTCTTCAAAAAATAAAGTAAATTCTACTCTTAACACTTCAAATATAACATTCATATGAATCAAGTATTCAAATATGAAAGCATATTTATGCACATTCGATACAAACATTCTAATCGAGACTTGATAGATAATGAATTCCTCACCACCATATGTGAGTCTATTCAATGTCTATAAAGCCTCTTACATGCATATTCATACATTCAATTATTTTATAAGTGATGGTCCCTCACCCTCGATGTAAATCCACCATCACTTCATGGCATCATCCTAATCATAACATATTCATGGTACATTCATACATTCATTCATATCGATTAATTGAAATTCTATACAAAGCCATAATCTAGAGTCATGGCAATTTGACCTAGATTTGATAATTCTATCATGGTAATTCTACCTATTGCTATTTTAGCATAATTCATATCCATTTATAATAAGTCATGACATTTCTAGCCTAATTCAATCAATTAAAATCAAACAAAGTTATTCTAACTCAACCAAAGTATTCAAGGGTGATTAAGGTAATTCACACATATTCTATGATATTTCCTAGCATGCTCCAAAGCAATCATAAGTTCTCCTAGTATGATTCTAATCATGAACTCCTAAGTATGATTCTAGACATGTCCTCTTAAGCATGTTTCTAAGTATTCACGAAGAAAATAAACCCCTAAACATGATTTTAATAAAGAAAGGAAAGCGGACTTACCTTGACATGCTTATCCATCTTGCAAAATAAACAAGGGTTAGAACAATTCATAATAACCCCTAAACATGTTTCTAAGCATAAAAATAAATCCCAAATATGCTTATTATAAGCATAAACAAACATATTCATGCTTTTAGACTAGAAATGACTCCTTGGAATTCTCACAAGTTGTCCTAGAGGGAGAGAGAGAGGATTTCTAGATGTTGATGTGTGTTGCAAAGTGAGGAGGAAAGTGTTTATATAGGAGAAGGTTGAAAGAGAAAAAGGAAGTTGAGAAGCAAATATGGAAGGTCCCAATCAAAAATTTCCATTTCCATCGACACAACAGCCAAGAGGCTGTTTGATAGCCGGGTAGCTCTTTGCACTCCGAACCTTCCTATTTTTCAATTTTGCAGTGTAGCCCCTTTTGACCTTCTTTTGTTCGATCACACATAACTTTTTGAATTAAAATCCAATTTGTAATCCATACAGTTCTATAAAAACAAGACATCCGTAGCTTTGCAGTGCTATATGACTTATAAATAGATTCTTTCTTGATTAAATTTTGTAATTTTTTGAAGTCATATGTCAGTTCTCGAGACCTTTTGCCAATTCCTTCTCACCCTTTTCCTCTTCAACTTCCAAAGGCATTTTGATCATTTCCTTCACTCAACATTCATCTTCATTTTTTCATTGAGCCTAAAAAATCTAGTGTCTACATCAGTATTTTTCATTGATATTTTTAATTGATGAAATTTTATCGTAAATACAGAAATGGCTACCTATATGCGTTGAGTGAAAGCCATATGTTGAAAGTAATTCATGTGTATCTAGGAAATATGCTTAGATTACCCATTCAACATGTGTGAAAGCCACTGTATTTGTGTTCAATTTGAATTGAGATTGATTTCTTTGTATTTCAAAGATATGATGAGATTGAACACTTGATTGAAATTTGATTTATATGACACTGTAGTAGTCTAAATTTAAATATTTATACAGCTTTGAAAATACCTTGATAAAATGAATTACGCAATGTTAGGATGTTTTAGTCATGACTGAGATAACAAGCATAGTAATGTTTTGGATGATTGTTTCATTTTTTGTCTAACTTGGCTGTGTAATTAATTGAATGAGTTACATGTGTACAAGGTTGACACATCAGCAAGCAGGTTTGAAATTGAAATATTGTTGTAGTGGCGGGACTTAACTATTCAGTGTATTTAATTCGTTAAATGCTTAATTTTTGTGATTTAGTTCCTTGAGAAATAAATTGAAAATAAAAAATCTACTTTTGAGGGGGAGTTTGTAATTGAGTTATCCTAATTTTGTTACGATTTTTTATTTAACAAGCAATTATCTTTTATTTCCTATATTATCTCATTTTGTCCTTATCAAGTTGAACTCAAAAACTTTCCTACTAGGGTGCTTTATATTGCATTTTTAGCTATTATTCATGGCACGAAAGCTTTGATCTCAGTCAAGAAAGATGAAACTGGCTCTACATGATTCTCCATCACAATCACCGTTATAGGGGAACCACCACCAGAGAAGTCGCCACTGACTCAACCAAAAACTCAGGAGAATGCCAATCCTTCACGAGAACCTAAACAAGGTTCGAATAATGATGAACAAGTCTCAGAGGCATAGAATGATGAAGAAGCTGAGTTCTAATCATGATGATCCAGCTAGAAGTGAAGATTTCAGCATGCATATGAATCAGTTTGATGTTCTTGAAGGATTCAAACCTATTGAGGCAAGTTTGCTTTTGAAGAAATCAAGGAAAGACATGATATTTACATTGTAGCAAGGGAGCTCTAGAAGGAACGATTTGTCAAGGTAGAGACCTTTGCCACAAATTCTCTTGATACACTTATTCAGGATCGACAGTGGAGTAAATTGATAACTCAATTCCAACTCCTTGCTACTTCTTTAATTAAATAGTTCTATGCAAATGTAGTATATGATATTAATGATGCTTCAAATGTTAGGTGTCATCTAGTTTTTTGTAGAGCAAAAGATGTTCACTTTTCTTCGAATGTTATCAATGATTTTCTATAGATATTTAAGGTGTCGATCATGATATCTATTCTTTGAATATCACAAAGAATGCTATTTGGAGAGAATTGGCTGGCTATACCATTAAGGGTCAAGAATAGATCACTTAATCTCAACTGGTGCCTAGGTCTAGAATTTTGAACAAGATTGCTAGGTATAACTGGACCCTAACTTCTTATTCAACTGCCATTAGTCTTAATAGGGCTAAGTTTTTATATTTTTTAGGCAGGAATAAGAGCATTAATTTTGGAAGGTGGATATATGATTATATAGTTGTTGCTGCTAAGAATCATTCCCAAAGATTATATTTCCCTTGTCTTATAAAAGGAATCTTGATGCAGAATGGCATTGAACTTGAAGCTGATAATGTTATTGAACCTCTTGAATCTCCTATCACAATTGGTTTTATGAAAAGAGCAAGGGGACAATAAAGAGAGATTGATAAAGAGGATCCTAATGAAGAACTTGATACTGATGAAGAGGAAGTTGAGTCTCCTCCAAAAGGGACCAAAATAACAACTAAGTAGTCCATAAAATCAGTGCAGGATACTCTATGAAATTTGACTAATAGTCTTGCTTCAGTTTTGCAACAACAACAACAGATTTTGGCTAATCGGCAGAAACTTATGGAGTAGGAAAAATAGAATGATGCAAAAGTGCAAGCTCATCATGAATTTTGGTTAAAAAATTTTGCAAGTTTCCCTTTAACAGGACCAGTTTCAGCTTCTGCTAGTCCTTCCACTTCCAGAATTCACATAAGCCATTCCCTTACTGTATCTGCACAACAAGAACCTTCAATCATTTCTTCTTCCGTAACCAAACAATAAGAATCACCATTCATTCTTGCTACCACTACTAAAATTTTAGTTTCTGAACCTCCAGTTCTAATTTTTACAACTACAATTATCACAATAGTAGCACATGAACTAGTTGAATCACCACCAGCTACCTCAGTTCTTGTTACCATTGTAGAAATTATCACAACCATTCCAGTTGACATCACTCTTCTCATTGTTTCAACTGAACCTCCTACAGGTAGAATTATTGCAAACAGCACTGTAGATATTGAATTTTTGAGACTCAATAATGAAATGAAGATGAATGTTGGGTAATAAAAATGACCAAAATGCCTTTGAAAGCCAATATGAGAAAGGATTAATGAAAGGTCTTAAAAACTGACATGTGATTTTGAAAAATCACAGAAATTAATCTAGGAGGAATCTGATGATGAGTCATATATTTTTGTGAAGCTACAGATGTCTAGTTTTCATAGAAATTTACATATCATGGATCAAAGTTAAGCTTGAAAAGTTATACACGAATGAATAGACAAATGTTGGAAGGGACTACACTGTAAAGGGCCAAAGCAAGAACAATCGGTCGGTTGTCAAACAGCAACCCCACTATTGAGTGACAACCAATCGATGGTCAGACAACCATCTAACTATTGAGTGACAACTGGCCGACTATCAAATAGCCACCCAGTTGTTGGCCAATTATTTTTGAAAATTTTCTTTAAAGACCTGCCATATTTGTTTCTTTGCTCACCTATATAAACCTCCCTTTTGCTCACTTTTCAAGGCACATCAATTATCGAATATAATCATCTCTTCTCTCTCTTGAAGACACACTCGAGAATTTAAGAAATCTTTTTCAGTATAAAGTTTTTTAGGCATTCTATTGCTTTAAACTCAGAAAGGGTACGTCTTGAGAGTAGTCCTCTTCTCTCCCCCTTATTTTCTTGTTTACTTTTCTTGGTTAGAATAAGCATGCCTAGGGTTTAATTTTATGCTTAGGAGCATGTCTAAGGTTATTATGAATTGTTCTAATCCTTATTTGTTTTGCGAGATGGATAAGCATGCCCAGGTAAGTCCGCTATCCCTTCTTTATTAGAATCATGTTTAGGAATTAAATTTTCCTGAAAAATGCTTAGAATCATGCTTAGGGGCACATGCTTAGAATTATGCTTAGAAGCATATGATTAAATCATGCTAGAAAGACTTATAATTGCTTTGAAGCATGCTAGGAAATAGTATAGAATAGGTGAGAATTATCATATTGTCCCTTGGTTGTTTGGATTGGGCTAGTATAGCCTTGTTTGATTTCGATTGTTTGATTTAGGTTAGAAAATGCCATTATAACCATGTTTAGGCTGGAAATGCCATGAAATTATTAATTAATATAAATTATGCTAGAATAGCAATAGGCTAGAATGCCATGATAGAATTATCAAATCTAGGCTAGAATGCTGTGATACTAGATTATGGCTTTGTATTGAATTAATTGATTTGTGAATATATGAATATGCTATGAATACAACATATTTAGAAATGCTATTGAATTATGCCATGAAGTGGTGGTGGACTCACATTGATGGTGAGGGACCATTACTTATAATTGAATGAATGTATGAATGCTATCTTTAAAGTGTTTAGAAATATAATTACTTTACTTATTATTAAAGAACAATTAACGTAATCCTCTTCCCTTATCCCCTATGTTTGAAGAAAATGTAACTCTATTCTCCTCCCTCTTGCTATGTATGGATATACAACTGTTATGAATGAAATCACCTCACATGTCTTAAAAAATATAACATAAACAATGTATGCGTAAAATGAACATTATTAAGTGGACTAAGTAACAGCATAAGATGTTATTATTTGGTATTTCTTAGTGGAGGCCATATCTTGATCCGGGGTCGAATGACTCGTACCTAACTTCTTAAACCAGTCTCTAAAGGGATGAGGTTTAGGTCCTGAAGCAAGGGATCAAATTGCCCCCATTCATTCCTAATTAAATAATTGGGTGGCGACTCCATTCTTCAGAAATGTCTATGGTTTGTGTGTGTTCCCTCAAGTCTTGAAAAAGGCTTTAACATAGTGTCGTGGTTGCAAATGATCTAGCAGGATGAAAGCCCCGTTCACAAGCACTTAACCTATAGTTGAACAAGTTTTATCTCCAACTCAGCCTACTACAACATCTCATCATTCATCCTCCACTTCAGCTGAAAAAGATACCTCTCCTCCAACCGCAGTGGCTACATCTCTATTGAAAATGGCAGAAATTCTTGCTGAACATGCCAAAGTTGTTACAGATAATATTGTTATAGTCACAGCCACATCATCTAAGCAATCTACTCCAATCCCTTGTCCAACAACACATTCAACAAGATAGAGATGAAGGACAAGGGTGGCTTCCTCAAGAAAGGATTCTTACCTAGAAGCTTTACCAGACAACAATAGTGCTCTTTGGCACATTGTGAAGAAAAAAAAAGGGAGTAGTTAGGTGAAAAATATGATAACTTTGGTAAAGAGTAACTAGTTGGAACTTTTGTTTTTGATGATTTGTATTGAGGGGGAGAGGAACATATTTAGGGGAAGTACTGAGCCTAGAAGAAGAAGATATTATTTGTTTCCTTTTGATGTTTTGAACTTAGTTGATTACTTATTTTGGCTTGGTCTGTATGAACTTTATAATGCTTACTGACCAAAGTTCTTTTGTAGAGTAATTTTTGTAGCTGCTTTAATATGGTTCCATTTTCTTTCCCTGTTATAGTCATGTTACTGCTAACGATTTTATGCAGGTTATTTTACTTTGTGTTTGCCAAGGGGGGAGATTGTAAGGACAATATCACATGGACTACGATGTGTACTAGTCAATCTAGGTGGCATTGATGTGTTGGCATTTTGAGAGAAAACAAATCTTGTGATAGTTTACTTCTTACTTTCCTGTTATGAACTGATTCAGTTATGTGTAACTTAACTGGATATATTTCTAGGATTTGGATTTATATTAAGAAAGTATTGATTTTACCTCACTTTAGGAATGGATTTATATTATGTTTATTTACTCAATATCCTAATGTGATTGAGCTGTCCTATATTTGCAAAATTTACAGGATAATTTCCATAAGGAAATATCTTAAAAAATCCTTGTTCAATAAGGAAAGTTTGTTGGATAAGTTATATAACTAGAAGTCTTCTAGTTAGGACTTGTAACATTTTTGTGTGCAAGCTGTATGAGTTTAGCTTGAGTAGTGATAAGTATTATTCACTTATAATGATCGTGATCAACTAGAGAGTGTGATTATCTCTTTGGGTTTATGTAATGCAATTTGAGAAGGACTCAAATTGTGGGGAGTGCAGCAAGGAATGGAGTTGATTTGCTATCGATGGAGTTCTAGGTGATTAGAATGTAATTTATATAGGATAGGTGAGTGTAAGTGAATGGGGATTCATCAACTGTAAAGTCCTAGTCCTTGTAAACATGAACATTATAGTGAATTACAACTTGACTGCCTGTGGATATAGGTTGGTTATAGCCAAACCATGTAAAACTCTACTTTGCGATTTTATTTACATTTTGTTACATTTGATATAATCATCATAGTTTTGTCTTACGTAACTAAGTTATAGCTTCAGAATTTACAAAATGAATTACATTTGAATGTCTTAGTGGCTGATAACATTAAAAGGTTGGTTTTTGTGAAATAAATTAATGAAAACTTATTAAGCAATTATGTATTAAATTTTTTTGCATGTTTTATGTTTATTTAGTGCTTTAATTCGTTTTTTAATCTATTTTTATATTTGCATTGCATATTTATTCTTTGTAAATATACTTTTTGTATAGAATATGCATTTTAAAAGGTAAGGTTCTTTATATTCCCCCTTATCAGGTGTAAGGTGTTTTTTTCTTATTTATTTAATAAATTAGTTTCCTCTTACCGTCGAGGTTCCCTTACTAAAATTTTGAATTCTAAAAATTTTAATGAAACCCGACCGAGAAATTTTCTAGGTCTGCCCCACTTTAGACTTCAAAAGTGGAAGTAATATTGGATTAATTTCAACGCTTTTCTTCCAATGTTAGTCGTCATTTCTAATTCTTATATTGATATGTTCAATTCCCTTCGCTATAGAACAAAAGCATTGATAATTTATTTTTCGTTTTTTTTTTAAATCTCATTTTAGCTTTCTGTGGATTACAAACCAATTGCATGTATGCGTCACTAGTAGAAAAAGGGCCTACCGCAACAAGGATTTCGCAACGTGCACGAGACGCATGTTGCGAAATGTAGTTTTTCGTAATGTGCCTTAAATGCACATTGCGAAAAATGATTTTTAGCAACGTGCAACATATGCACATTGCTAAAAGTCTATTTCGCAACGTGCATTTTATGCACGTTGCGAAAAGTGTTGCATTTAATAAATAAAATATTAAATATTAAAATAAAGAACATGTGATTTATTTTATTATTAAATAAAAACATCATATTAAATTATTAAAAAATAGGTAAATTTTCTTTGGATTTTAAATGTTATCAAAAATTACACAAATTTCATATTTTGAATTTAAATAAAATAAAGAAATTAAAAATATAAGGAGGTTTTGAGTTTTTTGCTATATTATTTTAAATTTCTTAAATGTCATCATTTATCTCTAAAATTTAAAGATATATAGTCTCATCTATGTCCACAATTACTTGAATTAAAGTTTCATTAAATATTAATTAATTATCAAAATACAATAATTTAATTTTAAATTACTTTTAATTGTTTAATTTGATATAATTTATTTTTATTTATTTTTTAATTTATTAAAATTAAAATTTTTGAACATTAAAAAATTTAAGAAATAGATGAAATTGTTTTAATTTGAAATTTATGTAAAAGTATAGGAATTTCATTTATTTATTTAAATAAATATTTAGAAATTAAAAAATAAGATAAATATTTTTTTTGAACAATATAATTTTTTGGTTAAGTATAGATATCTTAGATTTAAATTATGTAGCTAAGAAATTATAATAAATAAAAAAACTAAATAATGTAATTTTTTAAATATAGATATATTAAAATTTAAAATTTAAATGCGCAAATTATAACTAATAAAAAATTAAATTAGTCAATTTTCATATATTTGACACTAGTGATTTAATTTATTTGACTATTTTATAAAAAAGAGTCAAATGTAACATGGTCAAACCCCCTTCTTTCCTTATTTACACACTTTTAATACAATTATATAATTGCAAACCCTATTTCCTACTCTCCATTTCACTCTCCCGCACTGAGAATGTCTTTTTGACGTAGCCATTCCCCTCCTCTCTCATCTCACTTCTGTGACAATCCCCAAGCGCCGCCACCGTTACCATCCTTATAACCCCAATTCCCCTCCTCTCTCATCTCGACTTCTTTAACACATTTTTTTCTTTACTAAAATTTCAATCTCCTCTCTTTCTCTTTGTGTTTCTTCTTTAAATCCTTTGTTATTAGCTTTCTCTACTTTTTTTTCCATTTGGGTTTTGTGTTCACATCGTCGGATAGGCCGTCACGACTGGTGGAATTGTCGCTGAGATCATGACATCCGAGGCTAATGCGTCGCTGACGGAGAGCGAGAAAGCAAGGTGATAACAGGAGCTGTGAGTGGATAGGCTGGATTGGAGGGCGGCTATGAGATGACAAAGAGTAATAAAGGGAAAGAGAAGATGGCTGACGACGGTCAAAACGATGTATTGAGCATTTTCGGTGAGATTCAATGCTTGAAGTTTGCAAATATATAGAGATTCAATTTTCTGTTTCTCACTTGGCTTGATGTGCTTGATGGATATATAGAGATCCAAATATATCGAGGTTATATGGTTTTTTTCAGGTCGATTCTGTACCAGACCTTGCAGAGCACATTCAAAGAACAACTGCAAGGCTACTGCTTCATATTGATGGGTAAAATTATAAAATCCTATTATTTCATTGTACTTTTTTCTTCTTGACGTTAGAAGTGACACACTTCCTCTAATAGATCAATTAAATGGTTCATGTCAATTCCTCATATTGGTACATACTACTTTTGAATGGAATTTGGTATGTTTGAAAATGTCACTAAAATTCTACGAACACAACAACTATTTAGAAAATTGAGGCGCCAAAATCATTTAATTTAATCAAAGAGATCCTGTCTCTTCCATTTATATGGTGTCTGCATTTTTTAATGGTAAATCCTTTTTTGTAGCTATGTTGATCGTAATGCTAAATGGGAGGTGAAAGAGCTTGGACTTGAGCATAATGGGTTTGTTCCCTGGGATCAATTTTTTTGGGTAATTTCGCATATTTATTTAATTTTTTTGGTTGATGTTTTGAAGTCATAAGTCCTAACATGTTTAAACTTTGATTTAATAGATTTATCTACACTGCTCTTCTTAGCAAACGGATTGATATATGTACCAAATAAGCTTTTACTTGAAAATCCATTAAGTTTGTATATGGATTAGATGAATGGATTAGTCAGTCTGCTGGTAATTGAATTACTTGGTAACAATTATTTTTGTTACTTTTAGTTCCTATTAAATTTATTTTATATCATATGCACTTGTCTCAGTGATTCAACTCAACATCTCTCTGAACCTAACAATTCAAGGTTCCAATGCCTGAGGGTCTTTTTTTTTTTTTTTTTTTGGGTTCCCTTTCTTTCTATCAGAACCAGTTTTTGTACTAATCGTTAATTTACACCTCTTCTTGTCGCCTCAACTTCAATCATTAGCCTTGCACACTCAATTTTCTGTGCAAATATATATTAATAATTAGTGGATTAATGTGCTTGAGGAGCTATAATTACTAGATATATTGGAAGTGATTGTGGTCTTTGTGGTATCCCTGTTTTTTTGTTTATTGATTTTGCATCCAGGTTCTCGTTTCTTGTGAAAGCAAGCATGTTTAACGTTGGGGGAGTATTGGCTTTATCAATTACTCTCAACCAGCCTATTTTGCTATGTTATATTTTAATGTCATGTTTCCACAGATTCATTGTTATTGTAGGTGGTTCAATTCCTTCTTTCAACTCTGGAAAGATTATTGAGTGTGCTTGAGATTCAGAGCATTAAGTATAGTTTTGTATGTGGACAATGCAGATAAATCAACTTCAAACAAATTCAATACTTGTAAGAAGGTCAATATCTTTACCTTTTCTATAATGTTCTGAGCTCTTCTTACAAACAAGATGTTCTAAACAATACATTTATTTTGTATTTTTCAATTTTTTATAATGATTAAATAGCTTATGCAATTTATAAGAGACAATATAATTGAGGACATCTTGTTGAATGAGATTAATAGGATCAGTTGCCTATCAATATGTGCTGGTAGGATTCAGAATGATAGCAAAGCATAATAGAGGTGATAGAATCAGACTTCCAACATGTTTTCTTAACCTGAACAGAGTTTCATTTTTTGACTTGCATATTCCTTTACTGTTATTATGACATTGACAGATGTTGAAAATTGTAACTGCTATATTTCTAGGTGTTAATCCCAGGAAAAATGAGACTAATTGATCAGTAAATGAAGTTATAACCAGATTGATATGATTTTTGTGGGGTAGCAAGCAAACAGCAAATAGCAAACAGCAAATCAGAAAGACAGAAAAAAAAGAAATGCAGAAAAGCAGAGGAAACTAGGGGACAAGACCGGAAATAAGTTAGAAAGATTGCTTCAAGGAGATGAAAGTATTAAGAGTTGCAAAGACATTTTCATTTCTAATTTTGTTTCATTTGTGGTACTTCCAATTGTAGTACTTTGTATTTCCTTATTTTAAGCCATTTAGGCTGCTATTGTATAGAAAAAAAATACTTGAACTTTTATTATTGTAATAATATTTATTTTAATTTAAATGTGCACTTTGATATCATACTTAATTGTATACTTTTGTATACTCATTTGTATTATAATGTATCTAATTGTAAATATTACAAGTTTTATAGATTACCCAAAAAAATGGCATTATAAAATATATATAATTTTAAATATATACAATAATTACGGCAACGTGCAATGCATGTTGCCTTCTTAACATTTAGCAATGTGCAATGCACGTTGCAAAATTGTATATAGCAACTTGCATAAGGGCCTTCCGCAACGTGCATTGCACGTTGCGAAATGTGAAGGACTTTTGGCAACAAGGCCTTCAGCAATGCGCATCTGCACGTTGTCGTAGGCACTTTTTCTACTAGTGCGTCCTTGTTTATTATTCATATATTGAGTTGAGTTTCTATATTTCACTCTCTCATTTATTCTATGACATATCGGTTTGAGTAAAAAGGCTTTTATGCAAATTTTACATGTCTAATAATGTCTTTCCAATGCATGTGTTTTCCTCTTTGTACATAATCGTTTCCCTTAGACATTTTGGTAATACTGCCATGTTTTCATTTGGCTGCAGGGATTACAGTGTTGATAAAATTTTTATGAAGCTTGAAGAACTACTCTGTATGCAATATTACAGAACTTTCTTCTTCTACAGTCAAGTCGATTAACTCATCGAATTGGTTACACACATTTCTTCTCACTTGTAGTGCCTGAGGTGTTGCGAGTATGCGCTGCAAAGTTGAGGCGTGAATATGGGTTTAATTGATAAAACATGTATATAAAGAACTCACAGCATTGAGTGATCCACAGATCATCTATCAATTTTTCTTGAACTCGGCCACCCTAACTACTGCAGCACGTCATGGGGTGTTGAAATCGTCGAGTCAATTATCCATATAATCCCAGAATTAGATTGGCTTCCAAACAATCAGCGGCCAACCTTTGCATTTGCTATTCAACACCGGCAGGAAAGGATTTTTAGGCTTTTAATGCAAAATATGGCTGCTTATAAGTTGATGTTTTCCACCACGCCAATAGATGCATCAAATAATGACATGTTGCATCTCGCACAACAGTTGGCTCCACCTACAGATCAAAAAGATGTGTCTAGTGCAGCACTACAAATGCTTAAAGAGTTATGTGGTTTAAGGTGATAGCTCCTGAATTACCTGTTGCATTGTTAGCAACTACTTTTGCTAATAAGGTACGCACGTGCCATAAGGCCTAAACCAATTGTATTCTTATGATTTTTCTCTAGAAGGCGAAAAAATTAGTCCACCCTCTTCTTAATTTGACATTCATAGTGCAGCTCAAGGATTTGCTTGGGAAGGGAGAAAAGTGGATGAAGGATACATCAAATTCAGCCATGGTTGTTGCAGTTGAGAACTGCAACAACCATGGCATTCAACATGCCTGGAGGCTACAATGAGGATACAAGCGTTCCTATCATCTTATCATCTTGAAAGAAAAGTTATTTATTGTGCTCGCCTCTCAACTGCAACAACCATGGCATTCAACATGCTTGGAGGCTACAATGAGGATACAAGCGTCCCTATCATCTTGAAAGAATAAGTTATTTATTGTGTTCGCCGTTTCAGAAGCAACAGCTCTTACTTCATTTCACTTCTTATTTCCTTCTCATATTCTTATTAATCCTAACTAAACGCTATGCGATAGAAGATTTCCTTGGGTCACTACCAGTTGTCTTATTCTCAGATCTCTTTTTTTTTTCTCTATCTAGTACTCCATCATATGTTGGATGATAGCTGTGGTTACAACTTTTTCAATTGCACTTGGTCACAGATCGACATGGTTTGTATATGCTATTATTTGCTTTGCTTCTTTCAATGTGATTGTACGTGAATGCACTTCTACAACTGCCGCGCGCTTGCTATCGAAATATCCTTGGATTAGCAAACGTATACGGCTTCTTTCGTTTCATGAGGATGATGTTTTAGGTGTTGTCCTTTTGCTGAGTAAATATGTGCTCTAAACTAGTGTTTGTTCTATGCTGTTTTTCCGCTCTTAATTATAGTGGCTTCTACAAGGATGATCTTATCTTGAACCTTATTGTTCATATCTGGAGTAGTTTGGCATTGATGATTATCTTTATATGTGATCCCATTTGTGGAATTGTAAATTTGAATTATGCTACCGGTTGAAAGATTTTGTCAATTTGATGATCAAGTTGGGTAATGGGTAGGATGTAGGATCTATACATAATAAGGATCGAGATTATATTTACAGACTATTAGGTAGCTAGGTATTAGAACATTTTCAATATATAAGTTACGAAGTGACAATATTTATATGCATAATTATACCTTTTTGAAAAAGACATGACCATAGAAAGTGATGTTGATTAATTTGAAATCATTGTTAATTAAATAGAAATTTAGATTTAATTAAGAGTAATCATTAATTTAATATATATCATTTGGGATACAAAATTTAAGATAAAATTTGGGATGGGTATTATCATTCTTTAATTAATGGTCACAAATAAATGATATAAATTAATGGTTTCAACACACTTGAATGAGTACGTGAAAATCTATAAATAGGCCATCTTAAGCCATTTTACTCATAAAACATGCCAAATTAGCTTAGGCACCAAAAAGTCCTTAAATAAACAAAGTGTCTTACTAATTTCTTCATTGGACACAAACTAATTTGTAGAGAATCGAGTATATATCTTACAAGTTTTTGTGTTCATTATTTATGAATTTTGTATTTTTGTTTTCAAAATGATTTAATTATATGTGTTTGGTATTAAATTTTGAAAATGATATACATTTGATAATGATTTAAAATGCATTGAAGAATTTTCTTACATAAAAATTCCATTATCTTCTTACTCCAAGCTAAGGGGGTGATTATTATTATTATTATTATTTAACTCTGAATAAGTTTGAATGAAATTAAAATTTAAATAGGTTTGAATACAAAAATCTGAATGATATATTTGTTTTTTATTTTAATATCTGAATGAAATATTTAAAAACTAATGGTTTTACACACACACACACACACATATAAATATATATTATTTTTACTTGTGATTTTATTTTACATAATAAAAATATTTGTATACCACATTTATTATGAATTTAATTTATTTTAATGTGTATAATCCGGTAAAGAATTTTTTTCTAAAAGAATTGATATATAAATAAGTTAAACAATGATAAAATAATTTTAAAAATATATAGAGAATCATATTATGAAATTAGAAATAAGTAATAATGCTCCAAAATAAGATATTATGTTATATACAAATTGGTTATTAATGAATTTATAAAGGCATTTAAGAGAATTAGAAGAGTATTAAATAATTCAGATATTTGCATTAAGATAAACGTTATAATTTTTTAGCGTTTTCTATTTAGATAAAAATGTCTTACATTAAGGACTTGTTTGTTTTGGCTTTTCCAAGTAGAACTTATTGAAGTAGATTTTTTTAGAGTAGAGCTTCTACAAATAGACTTTTTATAAAAAGTTGTTGATTGTTTGATGAAATAAATATAGAAGCACTTATTATAATTAAATTACCAAATAGAGTTTTATTATAAAGAAATAATAAAGTAAAATATTTAAACTTAAATGAGGATATCATTGACATTTCAAAACTTAAAAAAAGCTCAAAAAAAGCTTTTTCTAAAAAAAGAGCTTTTTCTAAAAGCCTTATTTTTAGGCTTCTTCTCTTAGATGTAAAACAATTGTTTTAATCATCAATATACTCTTCTCAGGTAAAGCAAACAACCAAAAAAAAAATTAAAAGAGCTTTTAGCATTAAAAAAAACTCTTTTGGCTAATAAAAAGCCTAAAAAAAGCTCTATAACTCAAGTCAAGAAAACAAATATCATAAAAAGATCTGAAGTCTAAGAATAAGTTGAATTCAGACTTCAGATCAAAAAACAATCAACCCCCAAGTATTTTATTAATTTATAGAAATCAAAATTTTATTTTTGGCAAGCTTGCAATAATTCAAGAGTACTAAAGTTTCTTTCCAAATTTTCTAAACCCATTTGTAATGTTGTACACACGCTTGTATCTAATAAAATTTCCCACAAATTTTCTCCAATAATAGGTAGCTAGATAAATCTCGACATATGATCATCGAGTGTCGCAGCTCAAAGCTAATATAGGGATAAGGATTGGTCATTATAAGCTTTCTTCTATCCCAACAATTTTATGTTAATTTATGTGACTATAACCTTAAGAACCGTTACTAATATATTATAATATAATATCTTTACAATTAGATTTTAGATTTCCCAAAAAGATATAGTTTCATGTTATGTACTGCTCATTATAAACAAGTGGACGATGTCACTATTAAGGTGGAAAATAGAACTGGCAATGGATCGTGTTAAAGCGGTTTCGTTGTCGTTTCATATTTGTGTCGTACTAAATTATGTTAATCCAAATCTGATATGTTAACTCATTAGGTCTAAATTTTGGAACCCCAACCCGATTATTAACTTAAAATTTTACTCGAATCCAGCCCATTTAACCCGTTTTTTATTTTAAAGTTAGACAATAGTATGTGTAACATGATTTCCATAAATTCTAAACATAAAAATAACTAGTAGTATATTCATTTAATATCTAATAAATATTTTGAAATCAGCATATTAAAATATCCAAATTTAATATAATACGAAAATATAAACAAAGTTTTGTATCCAATATCATTCAAAGGTCCATTTAAAGCATATGTAAGGCAAACAATTAATCCAATTATTAAACAATTCTTGAAAATGAAATCGAACATTCTATAAGTCTCTTCCTTATATTCTCCATCAAAATATCATATTCATACACACCTAAGAAAAAATACTATAATTTGTTATATTTTATTACATTTATTATGTATTATAAATAAATTTACTGAATTATCTTTAATATTAACGAGTTAAACAGAAACGGTTTTTTTATAGAATAAACACAAATACAGTTCAATATCAAATGGGTTTTATCGTGTTAACCCATTAAAGACCCGATCCGATATATTAGATCTAAAACACGTTTTTATCGAAGAGGTTTATGACGGGTTAATGAGTCATATAGAATTTGTCAGGCCTAGTGAAAAATATTTGAAACACAAAATAGGATGGATATTTACATAACATATAATTTTGAAGGCGGGGAAACAGGAAAGCCTAATTAAAGTCCTTAAAGGCAGCGCCTAGCGTTTCCTATAATGGAAAATTCTTGTCCTCCCATGTAAATTAACCTTTATTCATAAATTTCCAAATGTTTTGGTCTATGGATCCATCCACATTATTTAAACATCTGCACTTATCACTAAACGTAACGGCTACTTATCTCTCAAAATTAATAAATTAGGATTTTTTACTTACCTAATTTTAATACATAGATTTTAAGATTAATGGATAGCTAAGATGTTAATTTTATACTCTCTCATCATTAATATATTTTATATTACCACTAATCACATATTCACAAAATTAGAAAATGAAGAGATACGCACACTATGCACACACATATATGGAATATAACTTTACATATATATTAGATTGAATCTTAGCAGTTGAAAGTGGGTTAATCTAATTACTAAAAATTTGTGTTTGTTATAGAAACTAACCCTATATATGTAGCAAATGAAGAAATTAATAAAACATAATTAATATTTATTTACATTAAATATGAAAATGTCCATTTTTTTTCTTAAGGCCCAACTATATATCCTTAAGCTCATGACCTCATGATTTGATATTTGTCTAGCTTTACTTGTTAATGCATGATAGACTATCATGATAAAGTGTTTGCGCCTTTAGTTGCCCATTTGATTATCGATCTTTTTCAACTCCAACACCAAGTTTAGTTATTTCCAAATCAAATTATTTGACATCAGTTTTATTTTTTTCCCAAAGAAAGTGATTATTTTCAAAATAATGAAAGTTTAAAAGCTATTTTAGTTTTCGAATTTAACTAAAAAAAATATTATAAACAATGACAACATTATAAGATAATGGGTTGAAAGAGGTTTACGAACTCTTAACATATATTTTTTTCGTCTATCTACTTCACCTGTTAAGAATTAGAGAGTTAACATAATTAAATATTATGTTTTAACTCTAGGAACACATATATTTTAGCTTATTTAATTTCTAGTCAAAAATGATTTTTTTTAGGTTAAAAATTCTTTTAAATGTTGGGTTACAATTTAAGAAATTATGCACTCATGCAAAATTAAATAATCTTTTTTATGTTTACTAAAAGAAGCTTAAAATTGAGGTTCCTCCAACCAATTCTATTTTATGTTCCTAGGCATAAAATGTTAAAGATACTCTTCTTTTAGTTTAAAAACTTTTATCTTATCTTTCCTTCCTAACAAACTCTCATAATTTAATATGAAAACCACTTATAAATTTATTCAACCAAATAAACAACCTTTTTTTTTTTGTTTTGTAGAAGCTACAAACTCTACTCTAATAAGATTTAAATTCTATAAACTCAATCTGGAATTAGGCATGATGAATTATTAAAAATTTGTGTAAATGCATCTGAAACTTACGACGAAACATTTAGAAACAATTGTGAATGACCAAAACTAAAAGGCATTTGAAAAATAATCACGCACTAAGTTTATATACCATGACCAAATTCAAACTGACACATGTCTATTTAAGTCATTATATTTACAGTTAGATTTTGAAAATCAAATTTATTGAACACATGTTTATAAATTTTAGAAAATAACATTTGTATTTATATAATTTCTTTACATAGCACAGCTACAACTAAATTATTCCACAGTGGAGGCAGTCCTAAATGGACCTTAAATGTATCATTTTGAAAGATTAGTACTTGTTATGTAAACAGGAAATGTAAGATCTGAATTAGTATTGTTGATTCATCACCAATTATCTTTATCTTGGATATGGAGTAGGATAAGCTTTTTCACATTAATTGTTAATCTACACGATCCAATCTGTGTCCAAATTAAAAATAATTAGGATATAAATGGATCCAAATATTTTCTTTTTGGTGTAATTAATTTTTTGTTTGTTAACATTTTTAAAATACTGTTTTCTAAAAACATATATTTATCAATAAATTTAAATGAATATCCACCGTATATTATTTTTAAAATTCGAAAAAAATTAAAATCAATCACGTATTTTTTATAAATTTTAAAAATAAAAATTTAAAATATATAAACAAACACAACGTCAAGATACAGGCAAGAAAGGTTATTTTCTCACCACTATTAAGGGTCAAATTGTACTATATACTGTTGAAGGGACATCTTATGTGCAACTGCAGAGGTTCTCATATGTACTTTGCACATGGACCGAGCTTTATACATGCCTATCTTATGATAGAAAGCTCTACATTTTGCTTTTAGTCAAACATATACCTATCTATGAAAGCTTAAATGGAAAAGCTAAAGCAAACAATAAACCACACGAGACAATTATTAAAAGCAAATAGAGAAAGAAGGAGAAAGCTAAAGGAAAAGCGTAAAGTCTATCTATTTAATTCCATAACTTAATTAATAACAAATAGAAAGAAGAGATATATTTTTAAAATATTTTATCATACCTTTCATGAAATTTTAAAAATTAATTTTTTTATTTACTACAAACACCCATTTGAAAATTAAACATATAACATTAAGAAATTATTTACACATCCATTCAAATGAATGTAATCTAGTTATTCAACCGGTGGATCAGAAAACTATAATAGCCTACTGATGACACAGCATAATGCTGAATATGAAGACAATAAGGAGCACTTTTGAGGGGAAATAGGGGAATATTATTCAAAGCAACTAGAAATAAGAGAAAGCTAAAAAGAGAGTCTAGGACTACTGAACAATAATGGCCTACTTCTGACTAGTATAATAGACTAGCCAACTTTTTCATATGAACATAATAGATATCCAATTGAAAGAAAAAGCATAAAAGAAAGAAAGATAAACTTAGATAGTCTCCAATTTATTCTTTGAACTCAAAATAAAATACAAAATTATAAGTTTTAGTTCTTCTACTCTACGTACCCATTTCAATATTAAAAACACATAAGCCTAATAATTAATAATTAAGATAATAACACAAAACTCCCTTATCTTTTGCTTTTATGTTATAGAGACGGGACTTTTGCTTTTTTATTTTTTATTTTTTGTAAAAATAGTCCCTACAGTTTGAGAAATGCGTCATAGACACTCCTTTTGTTACATTTACCGTTATATTTATGTAAATAAGTTGAAGTAACATAGATATATGGGTCTTTTAGATGGAAACAACTAACAGTATATAAACCTGGTAAAAAATTAAAAAATGCCAGCTGAGCCCACCACTTTCCGTACGACACCCCACCAGCTGACCGAAGGAATCCCCACTAGTCTAACTGTTCACTTCCCGCTTCGCGTGAACACAGCATAGGACGTGCTTTGAAGTCGGTTTCAGAGTGAAGACCTGTCGTTGAAGAAGATAGCGACACTCTCGGGTAAGAAATTCTCACTGTTTTTGCCTGGATTTGAATGCATGCACTGTCTACCACTGTATAAACAATTGATAATCTTGGCATATCACTTTCTGGCATGGAGATAAGATTAACCGGGCCAAGATACTTGATGCATTGCTGTTGAATCTTTGACGGTGGACACCTATCACGATTAACTTCTCTTCCTTCTCCTATGTCAAGCCTGTGCATTGAAAGTTGTTTTTTCAGTTTCACAATCCTATTAACTCTTAGTTGTCAATAATATAAGATTTTATCATCCATTTTGTTGTTGTTCCAAGTACACTCACCAGTAGAAGAAAGGCTGCTTACTCTCACAATGCAGCCATGTAACGTAATAAAATTGAAGATTATGTCCATAGCGATGGCAAGGATCAATCTGCCAACATAAAGAAAGATGATCAATTAAAGGGTTACAGAAAACAAGTAGTTTCATTTTAAGGGATCTCCCAGAAGAACGGACTCACTGCTTCAAGCCAATGCTGTAAATCAAGTTTACAAGTCTTTTCATCCTTGGACAAACCTTTCCCTACCTGCAGAACAAAGAAATCAACACTTCTGTAATCAGAATTGTGGCAAAGATGGTACAGATGTAACTTATAAGCATCACAAGGTTTAAAAACATACCTTGGCAGCTATGGTTCTTGCTCATGACTAACGCGACAGAGCAGTCTCTTGTTTCTCGATGTCCAAAAATGATATTGAGCTCCTCTTGAGTTCAGCAAAATCTAACACCTTCCACCTATAGAATGCATTACAAGGATTACACTAGTATGCATAAAGAAATATTAGGTTGAATGATATTGCACATAGATATGATATTGTTACATTACCATCTCTGCTCAGCAAGAACTGCACAATCTGCAAGCCTTCTGCTGGTTCTGAAACTTTTGTACACTTTCTGCAACTTCAATGCAGCTTCGTATTCATCCCCCATCTCTGCCATTTCATATTGCGTTGGTTGACGCTTGTGGCAGCCACTTGAGCATGGAGATTGGTCGCCGGCATCTTTCTCCTTGATACTCAATGCTCTATCGAAAGCTGGATTATCCAATTCTGCTGTTGGAGTTTTAAATGAGAGCTTGCTCTCCAATTTTTTGTCTTCCAAGCTAAGTGATCTTTCAATGCCCATTCTCCCAGAACCATTTGATTTTCTTACGGTTGGTTTTGTATCACGGCCATTGAAACTGAGAGAATGAAATATAGTCTTCACGTCTCTATCTTCAACACTAACTGATGCACCTTGGAAACTGAGAGATCTTACAAGAGCAGCTCCAAATCGCCTTTCCAGTTCCTCAAGATTATCAATTGGGTAGGAAGGTGATATGCCCATTCGAATGCATAAACTGTCTTCCACTGTATACACATTTTCACTTATTTATAGTAAAGGGTATATATGTAATTGAAATGTAAATAGATGGAAAGATAGTGTCATGTGACGGTAAATGTAACAGAAGGGGTGCCTACGACGCATTTCTTAAACTGTAGGGACTTTTTTTACAAAAAAAAAAAGCAAAAGTCCCATCTCTATGACACAAAGACAAAAGATAAGGGAGTTTTGTGTCATTATCCCATTAATAATTTAGATGCACATTCACTTAATTTTAATTTGATTGAACAAAAGACTAAAATTGAAAGTGGTTAAAATTTTAATTAGTTTCTATTTTATTTTTTAGTTTTATCAATCTACTTATGATTATCTGGCATCAATTTTCATTAGATGAGCTTTTTGAGTCATCTGCTTTTTCTCCATTTTTTTGATCCACCATAATCATGTGTGTTAAGGCAGCACATTGAGCTGCCTCCTCCTTTGCCTCTGTTCACTGCATTCTGTCATTGTTCGGTGCTACCAGTATATAGTCTGTTAAGTTAGTTAACAAACATTAATTACTGTTTTATTGATTACTTCCTCTGTTCATTATCTTTCACCTGGGATTAGTTACAAGCTGTTGTGCTGGCATTTGCACCAGCTCAGGATTAGTTGTAGAAGTGTGTGCTGGCATTTCTACCAGCTTCTAGAATTGGACAGATGACAGCTTTCTATTGGCCTTCATGACCTCCTGTAATGCATTGCCATCTGGTGTTGTACAAGTACATAATATATAAATAAAATGCCTTCCTCCCTACGGCATTGAGCTGAGGGAAAAATATACATTTCATTCAAAATTTAAGTTGGTATCAGAGCTTCAGGCCTACGCCATGTCTACTGGTTCCTTCAATGGAAACTCCCCAAGTGGAAATTCAGGCCTATCCTCTCGTTCAAGCTTCATCAATGGCAACTCACCTTTTGGGAGCATAATGAGTCAGTCATTTCCAATTAAACTGGATGAAGACAATCTCACTGTTTGGAAGGCTATGATACTGCCAACCCTTAGAGGTTACAAACTGGAAGGATTTGTTCTCGGCACTAAAACCTGTCCACCAGAATTCATTACAGCTGGTGAAACTTCAGAAAACAGAACCAGCTCTGAATCACAGCTCATTCCTAATCCAGAATTTGATGAATGGATTACAGTCGACAATCTCTTAGTAGGCTGGTTACTGGGTTCTGTAACCAGTGAAATAGCAGCTCAAGTCATAGACCAAACAACATCCTATGGCCTGTGGACTGCACTGGAAGAATACTGTGGAGTTAAAAATCGATCCAAAATTTCAAATCTCAGGTTTGATCTCCAAACTACTAGGAAAGGTTCTTTGACAATGAGTGAATATCTTACTAAAATGAAAAAGATTTCTGATAACCTTGCTGTTGCTGGTAGCCCGATTAAAATAAGTGATTTAGTCTCTTTTGTCTGTTTGGGGTTGGATGCTGAGTATACCCCTATTGTAGTCCAAGTCCAAGCCAAGGATGACATTTCCTGGCAGGAGCTTCAAGCTACACTGCTCAACTTTGAAAACAGACTAGAAAGGCTCAATAGCTTCACCAACCTTAGTCTGAATCAAGTGTCAGCCAATGTCGTGTATGGCAAGCAAAAAGGCAATAATGCAAACCAGCCTAAGCAAGGCAATTTCAAGAACAATCATAACTCAGGAAACTATGGGAGAGGCTTCAACAACAACTTCCACAGAGGCAGAGGTGGTAGAAGGTTTGGAAACTCCAAACCAGTATGTCAGATCTGTGGAAAAGTAGGACACCCTACCTCCATTTGCTTCTACAGAACTGACCTAAACTACATGGGTTCCTCAAGCAGAAATGGAAACAACAGAAACAACCAGGGACCCCAAAGGCAATTTCAGAATCAGACTCAATCTCAGCAAGCCTACTTAGCTACTCCTGAGACAGTTGGTGATGAGGGTTGGTATGCTGACAGTGGAGCTACCAACCATGTCACTGCAGTGCCTAGCCTACTCAATTCAAGCAGTGAGTATGAAGGTAAGAGCACACTTTCTGTTGGTGATGGAAGACTATTGTATATTTCTCACATTGGTAACACCATATTGCCTGCTTATAATGTTGTTCTTAACCTGCAAAATATCTTATGTGTGCCTAAAATCACCAAGAACTTGATAAGTGTCTCAAAGCTCACTAGAGATAACAATGTGTTTATTGAATTTCATCCTAACCACTGTCTTGTGAAGGACAAACAATCCCATCAGGTACTACTGCACGGGAGAGTTGAAGGAGGACTTTACAAATTCTACCAAGCAGCCAAGAAACCATCCAAGAGTCAGTCCAGCAAGAATAAAACCTCAAATCCAGGAGTCCTGCAAACCAGTCTTGAGTCTAACTTGTCATCAGAGTCTGTTTCTACTAAACAAAAGTCTCTTAATCCTGTCAATCCATCTGTGTCAGACTTCAATGATTCACTGAAGCAAAACAAAATTTGTATATGGCACAGAAAGCTTGGACATCCATCTGTAAAGATTCTCAATCAAGTTTTGAAAACTTGTAATGAACAAATAGACAGTTTTGAGAACTTCAAATTCTGTGATGCCTGTCAATTAGGAAAATCTCATGCACTGCCCTTCAAAAATTTCACAAACAGAACAAAGAATATCCTATATTTAATCCACACTGACCTATGGGGTCCTGCACCTATTGCATCAAACTCAGGATATAAATATTACATACATTTCATAGATGATTTCAGCAGGTTTACTTGGATATACCCCCTGAAAAACAAATCTGATACCTTCTTAGTCTTTAAGCAATTTAAAAATCTTGTAGAAAACAAGTTTGAAAGATCAATAAAATGCATTCAATCAGATTGGGGAGGGGAGTACAGACCACTTGCTGAATTTCTTAAGAATCATGGAATTGAATCTAGGATAGCCTGTCCATACACACATGAACAACAAGGGAAGGCAGAAAGAAAACACAGACATATAGTAGAAGTAGGGCTGACAATGCTGGCACAGGCTAATATGCCCTTGAAGTACTGGTGGGAAGCCTTCCATACAGCAGTGTGGATAATTAATAGGCTCCCAACACCAGTACTTAACAATTTATCTCCCTGGCAGAAAGTTTTCAACCAAAAACCAGACTATAAAATCCTGAAGACATTTGGATGTTCTTGCTTTCCCTACCTGAGGCCATATCACACACAAAAATTCCAATTTCACTCCACAAAATGTGTATTCTTGGGATATAGTGACTCCCATAAATGGTACAAGTGCCTGAGTCCTGCTGGAAGAGTCTAAATTTCCAGACATGTAGCCTTTAATGAATTGGAGTTTCCCTTCAAAAATGGTTTCTTGAATTCCAGAGAAAGTCATGTGTCACAAGCAACCAATTTAACTCAACCTGGTCTAAACTTTCCTCTCTTCAATTGGTGCTATCGTCCCAAGTTACATTCTGAACCACAGAAGTCCATAGAACCAACCAACAGAACAGTTGCTCCCAACTCTCCTGATGCAGCAGTACTGACACCTCTTCAAACCAATGCAGATCCTTCACACTCTCCCGAGAATTCATCAACCTCATCTCAGCCTCAACAAGAAATTGCTTCTATCTTGAATGAACCTAAAAATACTCAAACAGAATTGCCTCGTGTCAATCCCACATCCTCCTGTCATCCAATGATTACAAGATCAAAGATGGGAATCTTCAAACCAAAAACTTATAGCCTTGAACTACATAACTCCTCTCTTGAACCTGCAACAATCAATGAAGCCCTGAAGTCAGCAGTCTGGAAAAGAGCAATGGATGATGAATTCAATGCTCTAATCAAGAATAATACATGGACACTAGTGCCTTACTCTCCACACTACAGCCTGGTTGGAAACAAATGGGTGTTCAAAGTCAAACTGAACAGTGATGGCTCAATTCATAAACACAAGGCCAGATTAGTGGCAAAGGGGTTCCATCAGACACCAGGCATAGATTATACTGAAACCTACAGTCTAGTAGTTAAACTAGCAACAATAAGAGTCATTCTGACCTTGGCTGTGTCACAAAATTGGGGAGTGAGACAGTTAGACTTCAACAATGCATTCTTGAATGGAAATTTAAAAGAGACAGTGTTCATGGTGCAACCCGAAGGCTATGTAGATCCTGCTAAGCCAACACATGTATACAAACTAAACAAAGCTCTCTATGGACTGAAACAAGCACCCAGGGCCTGGTTTGATAAATTAAAAATCACCCTCCTGGAATGGGGTTTCACAAACTCCAAATCTGATTCCTCTCTCTTTGTTCTCAAGGATCAACAAAATGTGATCTACATACTAGTCTATGTAGATGATATTCTCATAACTGGGAACAATCCTAAGTTATGCCAGGGACTTATTCTTGAACTAAACAAGAAATTTGCTCTCAAAGACCTTGGAGAATTGCATTTCTTTCTTGGCATTGAGGTAAGGAGAGACTCCTCAGGAATATACTTAAGTTAGGCCAAGTACATTGCTGACCTGCTGCAGAAACTCAAATTTGATCACCTAAAGGGCTGTCCTACTCCAGCAGTACTTAATCAGAAATTGTTATCAGAGGAAGACTCAATTCCTTTCCATGATCCAACACTTTACAGAAGTACCTTGGGAGCTTTACAATATTTATCTTACACAAGACCTGACATTGCTTATATAGTTAATAAGCTTAGTCAGTCACTTCAAGCTCCAAAAACAGGCCACTGGAAAAGAGTAAAAAGGATACTAAGGTATCTTAAAGCTACAATTTCCTTCAGTCTTCACATCAGACCTTGTGACAACAACAACATCACTGGTTTCTCAAATGCTGACTGGGCATGTAGCATCGAAGACAGGAAATCTATTGGGGGCTATTGTGTTTTCCTTGGTGATACACTGGTTTCCTGGCAATCTAAGAAGCAAGCAGTGGTTTCAAGATCCAGCACAGAATCTGAATATCGTGCACTGGCATCAGTAGCTGCAAAGATCACTTGGCTGCAGTCCCTTCTCAGTGAGCTATATTTTCAATCCAGCCAGTGTCCTATAACCTGGTGTGATAACACCAGTGCCAGTGCCCTTGCTTCTAATCCAGTTCACCATGCCAGGACAAAGCATATTGAAATTGACATTCACTTTGTCAGGGATAAAGTCCTACAGAAACTGCTTGAAGTTCGCTATGTTCCATTATGTGATCAGATGGCTGATTGCTTAACAAAAGCACTGGGAACACCACAATTTCAGCTCTTCCGATCCAAGCTTGGAGTTATAGAAATACCCTCCAGCTTGAGGGGGGGTGTTAAGGCAGCACATTGAGCTGCCTCCTCCTTTGCCTCTGTTCACTGCATTCTGTCATTGTTCGGTGCTACCAGTATATAGTCTGTTAAGTTAGTTAACAAACATTAATTACTATTTTATTGATTACTTCCTCTGTTCATTATCTTTCACTTGGGATTGTTACAAGCTGTTGTGCTGGCATTTGCACCAGCTCAGGATTAGTTGTAGAAGTGTGTGCTGGCATTTCTACCAGCTTCTAGAATTGGACAGATGACAGCTTTCTATTGGCCTTCATGACCTCCTGTAATGCATTGCCATCTGGTGTTGTACTGGTACATAATATATAAATAAAATGCCTTCCTCCCTATGGCATTGAGCTGAGGGAAAAATATACATTTCATTCAAAATTTAAGTATGTGTCATCGTATTATTGGATAAGTTCACCAATTTATCAAAGTGACATTGTGAATATGTTTGCATAAATCTTTCTTATGGTTTAAACATAAATACTTTTAATTAAAAATGGGTGCTTTGAGTATTTTTGTAAGTGTAAAGAGTCTCATCCAAAAAATATTAATTGAAAATTTATTTTTTAAATTTACCCCTAAGAATAATCCTCGTAACCCCTTTCTAAATCAATAATTTACATACACAACCTAACATATACAACCAACATAGAACAAAATCATTGGATTGGCAGTTATTTATTTTTTTATGTTTAACAATTTGTGTCATGTTAAGTTATATGGATTATGTTGTATATGTTGGGAATATTTATAATAAATGTAGATAATATAATCAAATAACAACGCATTAAAGAAATAATAGAATATAAAGTAGATTAACATAACAATAAATTAAATAAATAGAACAAGTAAAGAGGTAAAGTAAGAAATATGTGGCTTGAGCACTTGGGAGGCATGTTAAAGGCATTGTCCTAAAGCCAAAGAGTCCTCCCCTTGTGCGGGTAATATCGGTATTCAATAGCTCCAAGATATAACCCAATGCTTACAGCCTATCTCCTCGATGAGCATGATCACTAGAAGAAAGTAACTTATCTTTATGTATCGCGGTTGCTCAAAAACATTGAAATACTCAAAGTATATCATTGTTGTTAGAACCTTTGAGACTCCTTTATATAGTAGTCTCTTAGCTTAGGTAACTTACAAATTAAATCTCTTGTAACTCCCAAGCCATGATGTTCTTAATAAAAACATGTACGTTACAAATAATAAGTGTTGTAACTCATGTTTTTATTATGTTTGTAACTCATGAAATTAGTCTAAAGTTAAAATTTTATAACGCATGATATAAATATTTGTTTTCAACTTTTATCTCGAACAGTCCCCCACTAAAGGTTTTAAAACTAAAAGCTTTATAAAATAAAATATTTAGATAAAAATACTCATAAAATATGAAATATATATAAAAAGCAAGCTTCTGTTATGGAATAGATGTTGATACCTTTCGGGTTTGAACCTGTACTTAGTGTAGATAGCATCCATTTGAGAAACCTGAGTGAACAAAGCCTTGAACTCGATTTCTTGACCAAACTTCAAACTATCACACACATAATATTGACGAAGACATGGTTTTGGCAGGTTAGAACTTTAATGGCTATGCACTTAATTTTGATTCTCATGAGAGTTTTAAAGAATAACCCGATTCTCAAGATTGCAGCCCTCATGACACTCTCACTTAGGTGAGTTCTCAAAATATATATGTGACTTATACCTCGCAAGAATATCTAGCCTTTGGACACATTTAGGATAAATATCTTTCCTAACATCACATATAACAAGCACTTTATCATAGAAATGAGCAGAATCATATCTCCTCTAAGATATGTCAAAATAATTGTGCTAAACAAGTCATGCAGTATGGACTATTCCTATCCATTGAACCTCCTTCATTGGATCTCCAATCACAAATGTTGGGTTACTTCCCTAAGTGACTCCTCCGGGCTTAAGCACACCCCCCTCGACAATCTAATTAATTAATTAATTTTTGCATGTGGAAATTCTTCATAAATTTGTATACATGTGCACTCTCTACTTTATTTCATAAATTCTTCCATCTTTGATAATTGTTTTCATTAGCTCTCTTAATCTAATTGCATTAAGTTTCTCTCAAAAAGAATGTTATTGTGCACAAGAATATTGTAGGCGCAACAAAGAAAATTGTAGAGTACTTAATCACCAAAATTTAATAAGTAATAATATTTTCAAACTCATTCACAAAAATTAATAATCAAATAATTTATAATATCACTTTTTTTTCCTCAACATATCATAAAAATATTAACAGCCATAATATATGGAAAACCCCCACATTGAGAAATATTTTAATGAACTAACAATAACTTTACAAAATATTACTGCTCTAATTTGTCAAATTTTTTAAGTCATGGAAATAACAACTCAACTCATATCACTATTTTGCAAAGATTAGTAACTAAAAATTTGAAACCTCTTAAAAATTGAAACCCCCACATCAACAAAATATATATTGCTACTCTCACATTAATAAGATATTTAACACTGTTGCAAACACAATATATAACTAATATATATTTAATAATAATTATTAGCATTCATACCACAATTTTATTCAATGCAACCACATAAGTTATCAAAATAAACAATTAATTTTCTTAACATACTCGGGTAATCAATTATTAGATGTTATCATCTAATATGAATGATAACCACAAGAAACTATTAATTAATAGCACAGCACCATACATATGAGTTTCTAATAAATACTTGAAATGTGTAATAAAAAAATTAATGCATGCAAGTAACTTACAAATTGAATTCTTAATAAACTCATAATTGTTGTGAAGAAGAGTGGTACACACACTCATAAGTAACTTATTGCGGAATTAATCTAGGAGATTGAGCACACTCTCAAGCAAAGTAAAAACAAAGAAAATACAAGGACACATGGAGTTATATTGGTTTAAACCACAAAACGTGATCATACGTCTAGTTGCTGGTGATGATCAATCCACTATAATGAAAAACAAGAGATATAAGAGATACAAGAGTGTTTACTACAGACTAATAGAAGAAATTTAGTCTCTCACACTCCAAGAAGGCTACCAATCTCTCTAAACCCTAACTCCCTTTCTTTTCTTTCTTTTCCAGCTCTCTAAGAACTTATTTTTACACTAAAAACACGTCCCTTATTTATAATCTAAGGCTTGTAGGCCAACTACTTGTATAATAAGAAATCTTATTTAGACTAGGAAACAGACTCACACTCCTGCGCAATATTACTCGCGCACTTGCGCGAACTCTCTACCTAGTAAATTTGCAAACCCGAAATCTGCACTCCTGCATCAAATGATCCATGCAGGAGCACCAATTTCGCGCTCCTGTCCCAAATGATCCATGCAAGAGCACCAACTTTCGGCCTTCACTTGTATGATACTACATCTGATGTAAATCTAACGCTCCTGCGCAGCTCCAGCTGCGCACTTGTGCCACTTTTCTGCCTACACTATACAAGTTGAGCCACAGACTTCACAATAATGATATACAATAAAGATCAATGATTATCTAGCTCTAGAATAGCAACACACTTTATTAGTAACATATAAATTTAATGAAATCATAAATAATATGTAATAAATATTAGTAGTAGAAATTTTCATAACTGAAATATTTATTAGACCATAATAAAATCTAATAAAAGATCTTGATAATAAAACCACTACACATTACAACTCATTTATATTATTTGAAAAAAAAATTGAATGACAAATCACACACCTGGATAGTAATTGCAGTAACTTGTTATCATAATTATTATTTATAACATCTATAACTTATATAAAATAACCACAATGTCAATAAAATCAAATAGATATAACATCCCTTCATAAATGAAACATTAGATATATACATTTATCACCAACATATTCATTAATTGAGAATTTGAGATGATAAAAATTCATATTAACAATGCTAATATGTCTCATATGCAATATATCGAACTTAAAAAGTGAAAACTCATATTAGTATCACATATAAAAACTTGTTCCAAAGCTTATAATAAGCAAACCATACAAGGACAAATAATATTAAAATACAATGTATATAACACTAGTGTTTACTAAGCTTATTAATATAAAAGTTACTAATTAATCCATACTGACTTTAATCTTAATCACAAATAAAAGACATTGATATAAATAAAATGTGCATGGTTGAAGTAAATAATGAAAGAATTTCCATCTTCATTTAGCTCCATGTCTTTAACTTAATAAAGAGATTTATTTGCTCGTGTTATAAAATAAAGAAATAATTGGAAAGGTAGTTACACAACAAAGCCACCACCTCTCTAATACCAAGAAAACTAGATCTATAAGAGAATAGCAATCATTATATATTCAATATCCAAAGAAGCTTCAAATATTTGAAATTGACTTATATTAGTAACTAAATTAATTTTATGTTCTAAACTAGATATGCATTTTCAGTTCTTTATTTCAAGGAAAAATAAAAAGATTTTATACATGCAAGTGTATTTCACAGTATAAACAAGAATAATTCACTAATCATTTATAGCATAGTCAGGCTAGCTATATTCAAATTATAAGCAAAAATATAAATCATGATAGATCTCGCAAAGACCTACAACATATATTATATGATAAACAAACAAATAAAATATTAACCCAATCCATCAGACTTGTGAACCTCTCTCATATTCAACAAAATATAAATAACATATAGATAATGCTAATAGCTAATAGATGCTTAAACACATGGATCTAATAAGAAGTAGTATATAAAAACTATAATGAAATAGTTTGTGCAACATAAGTAATCAAATTATAAAAGTATAAATATATGCAACCAATTAATATTAAACAAATAACCAACCAATCATATAAGATACTCTTTGACTTTAGATTGTTGGAAATATTTTATAATAAATCTAAATAATATAATCAAATAACAACGTATTGAACAAATAATAAAATATAAATTGGATTAACATAACAGTAATTAAATAAATAGAAAAAGTAAAGAGGTAAAGTAAGAAATATGTGACTTAAGCACTTGGAAGGCATGTAAAAGGTGTTGTCCTAAAGTCAAATAGTCCTTTCCTCGCACGGGTAATATCGGTACTCAATGACTCCAAGATATAACATAATGCTCACAGTCTATCTCCTCGGTGAGCACGATCACCAAAAGAAAATAACCTGTCTTCATATTTTACGGCTGCTCAAAAACATAAAATACTCAAAGTATACCATTGTTATTAGAACTTTTGAGACTCCTTTATATAGTAGTCTCCTAGCTCAGGTAACTTACAAATTAAATCTCTCGTAACTCCTATGCTATGATGTTGTTAATAAAAACATATACATTGCAAATAATAAGTGTTGTAATCCATGTTTTTATTATATTTATAACTCATGAAATTAATCTTAAATTAAAATTTTATAACTCATGATATAAATATTTGTTTTAAACTTTTATCTCCAACGGTATATGTAACATTACTCTTTCTAAGGATTCACAATTTATTAATTTAGGTTTCATGCAATTTTTTTTTTTTGTCATGATTCTAAATATAAATTCATTTATACAACAAAAACATATTAGTATTTGATTGTCTAAAAATATAGTACTGAAAAATAAAAACTTTTTCTTGTTGTACTTTTGTGTAATTAAATAGTAATATATATTATTTCTTATTAATTAATAATAAATATATCCAAAAGCAGAAATGTTCAAAACACTTTTGGAAAGTGTGTGTATATATATATATATATATATATATATATATATATATATATTAAGACAATATCTTTTATTGAAAAAGAAAAGGGTAGACAAAGGAAAAGAGAGAAGCTGAAATTATTACTTGAAGGTGCGACCCCACTTATCATAAAGAAAATTGTTGGCTGGGTTGCTTTCTTTATTGCTAGATATAATAATATATAATATAGTACATATATAGCCAACACCCATAAACATTTTTTTATATTATCATCTAAGAATAATCTATTACTTGGGTCAACAACACTTTATAATTTACTCGATAGATATGTCAAAGGCACCGTTTATAATGTTTTCTTCTTAATTAAGTATAAATTAAGAAAAATATTTAGCAATTAGGATAATTTTGTATTTTTATTTTTCTAGTAAGGGTATTGAAAATTTTTATACTTCAAAAAGTAGAAGCAGGTCTTTAAAAGCAGCCAATCCCCTATTTTTTAGGTTCTTTATAAAACTTATTCTTTTTGCAGCAATTTCTTTTCTAAGAAGGTTTAAAAGTGTTGGAGATAAAATATTTAAAATTTAGTTTTAAATCATGAGTTATAAGTTTTAATATGAAATTAATTTTAAGAGTTACAAAAATAATAAAAACTTGAGTTACAATTTTTATTATTTGTAACGTATGTGTTTTTATTAAGAACATTATAGCTTAGGAGTTACAAGAGATTTAATTTGTAACTTACTTGGCTAAGAGACTACTATATAAAGGAGTCTCAAAGGTTCTAACATGGAGATGATATATTGAGTATTTTATGATTTTGAGCAGCTGCAACACATGAAGACATGTTATTTTCTCCCGGTGATCATATTTATCGAGAAGATAGGTTGTAAGCACTGGGTTGTATCTTAAAACCATTGATTACCGATATGACCCGTACGAGGGGAGGACTCTTTGGCTCTAGAACAATGCATTTAACATGCCTCCCAAGTGGTCAAGCCTTACATTTTATCATCTCTTTTCTACTTTAGATATGCTATTTAATTTTCTATATTATTATCTTTTTATGATATTATTGTTGTTTTATTTATTATATTTAAATTTATTATAAATATTCCCAACAATCTAAAGCCAAAGAATATCCCATATGATTGGTTAATTATTTGGTTAATATTAATTGGTTGCATATATTTATGCTTTTATTTTTTGATTGCTTATGTTGCACAAACTATTTCATAATAGTTTGTACATTCTACTTCTTATTAGATCCATGGCTATAAGCATCTACATAGCTATTAGCTTCATCTATATTTTATTTATATTTTAATGAATATGAGAGGATCACACGTGTGATGGATTTTGCTAATGTTTTATTTGTTTTTTTATCATATATTGTATGTTGTAGATCTTTGTGAGATCTATCATAATTTATACTTTCATTCATAATTTGAACATAGTTAACCTGACTATGCTATATATGATTAGTAAAATATTCTAGTTCATAATGAAATATATACTTGCGTGTATAAATTCTTTTATTTTTCCTTGCAATGAAGAACTGAAATGAATGTCTAGTTTGGAGCATGATATGAATTAATTTCATATATTTGAAGCTTCTTTAGATAGTGAATATATGAAGATTGCTATTATCTTGCAGATCTAGCCTTATTAATGTTAGAGAGTTGGTGGCTTCAATGTGTAACTTTCTTTCCAAATAAAGCTTTATTTTAGAACACGAGTAAATAAATGTCTTTATTAAGTTAAAGACATGAAGTTGTGTGACTGTTTATTCAAATTTTTCTTATTTATTTCAAAGAATATAAATGAGTTGTAATGTGTAGTGGTTTTATTATTAAGACCTTTTAATACTTTTATTATGGTCTAATAAATATTTCAATGATGAAAATCCTTACCACTAATAACTATTACATATTATTCATGATTTGATTAATTTTATATGTTACTAATTAAGAGTGTCATTATTTCAGAGCTAGATAATCATTGATCTTTATTGCATATTATTATACATTGATTAAGAATTCAATTTCTATGTTAGTTGCATGCATTAAATTTTTTATTACACATTTCCATGTGTTTATTAGAAACTTATATGCAAGGTGGTGAGCTATTAATTCATAGCTTATTGTGGTTTTCATTTATATTAGATAATGACATCTAATAATTGATTACTAGAATATGTTAAGAAGATTAATTGTTTAGTCTGAACTTATGTGGTTATATTGAATAAATTATGGTATAAATGCTTATAATTATTATTTAATCATATATAAGTTATATATTATGTTTGCTAAAGTGGCAATAAATATTTTGCTAATGTAGGGGTTTCAGTTTTAAAAAGGTTTCAAATTTTTAGTTATTAAACTTTGGACAACAATAATATGACTTTAGTTGTTATTTCCATGAGTTTTAAAAAACTTAACAAGTTATAGCATTAATATTTTGTGTTGTTATTATTAGTGTATTTAAAATATTTCTTAATTTGGGGGTATTCTTGCATTATTGTTGTTATTATTTTATAATACTTTTAAGGAAAAAAATAGGGTGCTATTATAAGTTATTAGACGATTATTAATTGTTGTATATGAGTTTAAAAATATCATTACTTAAGATTTTAAAGTTTTTGGTGATTGGATATTTCACATTAACATTCTAACCTTCAATTATTTTATTTTTATGCACTCTAACAATATTCTATAAGAGTTAATATTGTTTGAATTAAGAGAGCTAGTGGAAGCATTATCAAAGATGGAAGAATTTATGAGATAAAGTAGAGAGTGCATATATATGAAAATTTATGAAGAATTTCAACATTCTTTTTAATTAATTAATTAAATTGTCGAGGGGGATGTGCTTAAGCCCAAAGGGAGTCATCTAGGGAAGTAAATCAACCTCTGTTATTGGAGATCCCATGAAAGAGGTTCAATAGGTAGGAACAATCCATACTGTGTGACTTGTTTAGCACAACTATTTTGACATATCTTGGAGGAGATGCGATCCTACTCATCCCTATGGCAAAGTGCTTGTTATATGTAATGTTATAAAGGATATTTATCGTGAATGAGTTCAAAGGCTAGATACTCTTGCAATGTATAGGTCAAATATATCTTTTGAGGACTCACCTAAGTGAGATCGTCGTGAGGGCAGCAACTGTGAGAATTGGGCTATTCTCTAAAACTCTCATGAGAATCAAGATTAAGCGCATAGCCGTTAATAGTGCTAACCCCCCAAAACCATGTCTTCATCGATATTATGTGTGTGATAGTTTGAAATTTTGTCAAGAAATCGAGTTCAAGACTTTGTTCACTCAGATTCCTCTAATAGATGCTATCAACACTAAGTGTAGGTTCAAACCGAAAAGTACCTATACTCATTACATAATAGAAGGTTGCTTTTTATATATATTTTTATTTTATGAGTATTTTTATATATCTAAATATTTTATTTTATAAAGCTTTAAAGTTTTAAACCTTTTGTGGGAGACTGCTGTAGATAAAAGGTTTAAAACTTAGTTTTAAATCATTAGTTGTAAGTTTTAATATGAAATTAATTTTAAGAGTTACAAATATAATAAAGACATGAGTTACAATTCTTATTATTTGTAATGTATATGTTTTATTAAGAATATTATGGCTTAGGAGTTACAAGAGATTTAATTTGTAACTTACATGCTAAGAGACTACTATATAAAGGAGTCTCAAAGGTTCTAACATAGAGATGATATATTTTGAGTATTATATGATTTTGAGCAATGGCGACATATGAAGACATGTTATTTTTTTCCGTTAATCGTACTCATCAAGAAGATAGGCTGTGAGTACTGGATTGTATTTTAGAGCCCTTGAATACCAATATGACCCGCACGAGAGGAGGACTCTTTGGCTTTAGGACAATGCCTTCAAGATGCCTCCCTAGTGTTCAAACCTTACATTTTATCATCTCTTTTCTATTTTAGATATGTTATTTAATTTTCTATATTATTGTTTTTTTATGATATTATTGTTGTTTTATTTATTATATTTAAATTTGTTATAAATATTCCCAACAAAAAGCAACCCCAAATACCTTCAGTTGTTGTTCCTGTGGGAAAAAAAAAACATTTTTTTTCACAACAATGGCAATCTCAAGCTGGTCCTATATATAATTATTGAGAGATTAAGCTATATAACTTGATAAGGCATCTCAGACTCGGATTCTGATCGAGCAATACTCACAGCTATGGGTGAGAAGGTATGCATGCAAAAATATATCTTTAATCTTTCTTGATTAATTTCTACAATTTCATATATAGTGCCCATTTTGCGTAAATATATTGCTGTATATTCATTCTTTCTTGTGATCAAAACATGAATGATTTAATTAATTTGTATATCTAGCTTACTTTATAAAAATTTGTATGGCAAATGTACATATTTATTTCCATGGCCTTGTGAATTGTGTGTCTACTGTACCTGTTGCAGCAAGTTACAACAATGGTGCTGAAGGTGGACCTTCAGTGCTGCAAGTGCTATAAGAAAGTGAAGAAAATACTTTGTAAAATCCCCTCGTGAGTGTCTCCCTCTCTCTCTCTCTCTATATTCCTTTTGATAATTAATTTATTATATAAAAATGATATCAGTTTTTTAATATGATATGTATGGATTGACGTTTGATTTTATGAACAAGAGTAATAGAAGACCAGATTTACAACGATAAGCAAAACACCGGGGCGTTTAAGGTGGTGTGCTGTAGTCCTGAAAAGATCATGCAAAAGAACGCTGCAAAGGTGGTTATTCAATCAAAAGTATAGAAATCGTAGCCCCCGCCAAAGCCTGAGCTGCCTCCTCCTAAGAAGCCTCCAGAGCCACTGCAGCAGCAGCCACCACCTCCGCAGCAGCAGCCACCGCCGCCTCCGCCTCGGCCTTCCTCTTCAGCAGCCTTGTATATCTGCGACATGTTACCCACCGGCTCACCCATGTTGCAGGGACTGCTATGGAGGGCGTGGTGGGGGGCCATGTTATTGCGGAACACCACGAGTAATATGTTATGATGGTTGCTGTGGAAGGCCAGTGTGTGATAGCTGGGAGGTAGCGGCGGCAGGGGCTGTTACAGGAGTCGTTGTACCGATTACATTTGCGAAGAAAATCCCAATTCCGCTTGTACAATCATGTAAATCATGCTACTGTATGTGCATGCATGGTCAATTTCACACATCATAGCTAGCCATCTATCGTTCAGCTAGCTGGTTGCCTCTGCTTAAATGTTGAGTAGTTTTTTTCTAATTGCTTTTGATGTAAAGCTTGCGAAAGACAACAAAGATAAATAGGGGTTGGTAGTGATTAGTAGTGATTAGGAGAGGGTCTTAATTCTATATTATTTCTTTCCGTTCAATTTAAGAGCTGTTGGATGGAATACATGTAGCTAGGGTCATTAGAACTAATTAACACATGCATGCGTATGTTAAAGAAAATAATTTAATAACAAAAGGTGATAAATATAAGAATTCCATTTTTACAGTGAGAGCGTGCAATTATTTAGTAAATTAATTCTTGAGATATTTGACTATATACAATATACTTGGTTGCAACAAAAAGATCATGCATTGACAAAATGTGACATAATATATACAAGTAGATAATTGAGAATTGGAGGAGTAAGCTACTCCAATTACTGAGAAAACGTTATAAATATTTATTTATTCACTTTCTATCGAGTAAATTAGTCAAGCAAATGCTGGTTATGAACCATCATCAGCAGTACCACAGGCTCCGTTTAGTAATAATGGCCACGCATGTCCAGCCAGAAAAACTGGTGCTGAAAGTTTTACAAGAGCTGCAACCCATATAGGATCAGTTTGGCGGGTTGATAGAGATGACATTTTTAAGTCATGTAAGTCGTGTTTAATAGCTAGCGCAGATTGATTTACTACTAAATTACACTAATTATCGGTTCAGTGATGTCTTTTTATAAAATTTGCTTATCGATCATCGGCCATATATAATCATGCATTATGCCACGATATTGTAGCTGCAATGAAAGGAGATTGGACAAATGCCTAAAGATTTATCAGGAGCGATCCAAATATAGTGAACGCAACCTTCTCAGCACACTCCAGAACTGCTCTTCATGTTGTAGCTTTTGTAGGACCCACCCTGGAAGTTTGTGGAGGAGTTGGTCCATTACATGCCCAAAGGCGCACTTGAATTGACAGATGCTTTGGGTTACACTACACTCCACTATGCGGCAGTTGATAGAGGCATCGACGCATCCAAGGCATTGGTGACAAAAACCCGGCCCCTCCTCTCTCACACAAAATGTGAACAGCAATGGGTGGACTGCACTGCTTTCTGCTGCTATTTGCTTTACAAATAACACGGAAGTACTGTGTTATCTTTCTGTGCAAACTACCGATGGCCCTCCTTGTCAAGACAGCTCATCTCACGTGAAAGGAGGAGGACGAGCGACATCAGCAAGGATAATAATCAGTTGAACAATTAGCTAGTTAGTTAGTTATAATTAGCTGTTAAGTGACTTAACTATTTTTAATTAATTGATCTTCATGTCAGCATTTCCGTTATTGTGTCTGGTAGCTAATTGGTTGAGGTCAGGTGGTATATCTTATGACTGCCACCTGTCAACTGATTTGTAAAATCCTCTTATATATATATCTCGAAACTTCAGCCTCAAGTCCCTTGAGTTGAGAATTTTACAATTCCTTGTTTCTCGAGTTGGTATCAGAGCCACGAGGCAAACGACATGGCTACTGGATCCCCAAGTGGGTCTCCCTCAATTAACTCTGGCTCTCATCTACAAAACAATCTTTCAATGGAAACTCACCTTTTGGTCACTCTCTCAATCAACCATTTCCGATTAAACCGGTGGAAGAAAACTATACAGTGTGGAGATCCATGATTACGCCCACTATTATTGGTCACAAGCTTGATGGCTCTACTCTTGGCACTAAAGCTTGTCCTCCAAAATTTATCCCAATCTCACCAATAGGTTCTTCAATTGAAGATATAGGGAAATCTCAACTCCAAGTTAACCCAAAGCATGAAGAATGGAAAACCATCGGCAATCTTCTGCTAGGTTGGCTTCTTGGATCCATTTCAAATGAGGTTACAGTCAAAGTAATAGATCAAACTACTTCTAGAGGTCTTTGGAAAGCTTTGGAAGAGCTTTGTGGTGTCAAAAACAGATCTAGAATTTCAAATTTTAGGTTTGATCTTTAAACTACTAGAAAAGGATCCATGAAAATGGGCAGCTACTAAGTGACTATGAACAAAATAGCTGATAATCTAGCTATAATAGGAAGTCTTATTACCATGACATGGTTTCTTTTGAGTGAATTTGAACAACAATGGAAGTATATTCAGAGTCAAGTCCTGAAGTAGTAACTACTTAGTGACTATGAAGAAAATAGCAGATAATCTAGCTATAGCAGGAAGTCCTATTGCCATGAATGATTTGATCTCTTTTATTACTTTGGGACTTGACTCCTAATATACTCCCATTGTTGTTCAAATTCAATCAAAAGCAACCATGTCATGGTAAGAGTTAGAAGCCACACTACTAAATTTTGAAAATACGCTAGAAAGGACTAATAACTTTTCTAATGCTGGTGTTAACCAAGCCTCTACTTATGTGACTTATGGCAAGCAAAATTTGAAGTCCAAGAATCAAACAAAGGGAGGAATAACAATTTCCATGAACAAGGAAATGATAAAGATCCTGGTGGTAGTTCATCTAGGGGAAAAGGAGGTATATTTGGTGGAAATTCTAGACACATTTGCCAAATCTATGGTAAAATTAGCCACTAAGCTATTAGGATATTGGCTAAAGAAAAAGATATTCCTCAAATCCTAGAAGATACTCCTAAAATCTTTATAAAGATAAAAATCATATTAGAAGAGTTCTAATTGAATTAGAAAATAAAGAATCCTATTGAAAATAGGAGAATCCTACTTCAATTAGGAAAGGAAGACTAATCTCACTTTAAATAGGAGAGTTTTACTAGTGAAGGAAGAGAAATCCTATTACTAAAAGGAAAAAGGTAAAGATTGGGACTTGGAAGCCTATATAAAGGATCATACTCCTTAGTCACAAGTGCACTACTTGAAGCATCTCATGGTTTAGCTGTAGGTAAAGTCCTCTCTGGTGGGGTAGTTAAAATTCCTCTTAGAGGTGTGAGTCAGTGGGATAGCTTGCTAAAGAGGAGGTGCATTAGGGTTCCTTGGAGAGGGCTATTGGGAGTGATTTCAAAGTCTATATGATTGTAATAATTTTTTATAGAGTGAAGTTTTGTCTCTAACAGCACGTTTTTCTCTAGTTTTAAAGTTTTCCATGTAAAATTTGTGTTAACGTTATTATTTTAGTGCTCTTATTTCTCTATTGTTCACCTTGTTTTCATAACACGTGATATCAGAGCTAAGGTTCATAGTAGAGCATTAGAGGTTTTGCTTAATCTTGGCAGTGCATTCAAGTTTTGGTGTGGTAGTTGAATAGTTACAATCTAAATAAACTTTGTCAAAAAGACTTATTGTTTAAGGAGGCTGGGTTTTAAGTGGGACCACTTGTGACGCCTCCAGTCTTTCTTGGGAGATTACTTGGGGAGTAATAGTCATCTATAATAAATTCACCAAGACTAGAAATGCATCAAGAGTAGAATTTGGAGTGGAAAACATGATGTCTTCTTTTAAGGCTGAGAAATTTGATAGAAGAATGAATTTTGGCTTATGGCAAGTACAAGCCAAGGATATTCTGATTCAAAATGCTTACACAAAATTTTGAAGGGAAAACCAAACCCTGTTTTAATTACTACTACTAGTGAATCTAGCAAATTCAATAAGAAGGAAGTAGTCTGCTAGAGTTGTGAACAATCTGTGCACCTTCAAAGAAATTGTCCAAATGCTGGAGCAAATTCGGCTAGTAGCTTCAAAGGAAATACTGATGGTTCCATTAACAGTGTGTCTCTCAATGCTATGGGAGATGATCTTGTTCTCTAAGAAGGATATGTACATCCTCATGACATTTCGCTAGGTGTCATTAAAGGGGATGTGTTGGTACTAAACAAGTTTGCAAGTTTATACATGGGCATTGGTTTGGCCTCGATGCATGGTGTGTGGTGGAAGGTATGTCGGTAACTGAGGAACTCCCAGAAAAGCCAAACATCGAGGTTGCACCCTAAGTTTTTGGTAGGTTTTTCAACACGTAGCCAAGGTGAAATCTTAGAATCGATTAATTCTAAGTATACTCTTTATGGTGGAGTATGGTAATTCTCTAGTTTGAGGATTATGGTTCTTGGTAAGAGACGATGTTGAGGTTCATTTAGCTAAGGTGAAGATTGTTAGGATTGGCTAAATAAAAAGATATTCCTAAAATTCCAAAAGATATTTCTAAAGCCTTGATAAGGATAAAAATCCTATTAGAAGAGCTATGATTGAATTAGAAAATAAAGAATCCTATTAGAAATAGGAGAATCCTACTCAACTAGGAAAGGAAGACTAATTTATCATAAATAGAAGAGTTTTACTAGTGAAGGAAGGGAAATCTTACTACTAAAAGAAAAAGGTAAAGACTGGGACTTGGAAGCCTATATAAAGGATCATACTCCTTGGTCATAAGGGCACCATTTGAAGCATCTCATGGTTTAGCTCTAGGTAAAATTCTCTGTAGTGGGGTGGTTAAAATTCCTCTCAGGGGTTTGAGTAACTGGGATAGCTTGGTAAATAGGGGTTGCATATGGTCTCTGGAAAGGGTTATTGGGAGTGAGTTCAAAGTCTATATGATTGTAACAATTTTTCATATATTAAAATTTTGTCTCTGACAGCCCGTCATTTTTCTCTAGTTTTGGAGTTTTTCACGCAAAATTTGTGTTGTTATTATTTTATTGTTCTTATTTCTCTATTATTCACCTTGGTTTCATAACATCAGCTATTGCTTGCTTCTACAGAACTGATTTAAGCTATATGGGTCTAGAAATAAAGGCAGAAACAACAGGCAACCACAAAGGCTACCAAACCAACAACAATAGTGGAGTAATCAACAACAATGGAACAACTAGCAGCATAGAGGAAATCCTTCAGTCTTTATTGCTTCTCTCGGAAGTGTAGCTGATGAAGCCTGGTATATAGATAGTGGGGCAACCAGTAATGTCACAACAGATCCAGATCTTCTAAATATGAGCAATGAGTATAATGGTAATGATTCTCTCTTAGTTGGTGATAGTAGTAAACTCAATATCTCCGTTGTTGGTTCTTCTAAATTACTTGTTGTCAATTCCTATTTGAAATTAAAAAATGTCCTCTGTGTGCCTAAAATTATAAAGAATTTGATTAGTGTTTATAAACTCACTCAAGAAAATAAAGTCATTGTTGAATTTCACTCAAATTGTTGCTTTGTGAAGGACAAGCAAACTCACAAAGTTCGGCTACTAGGGATAATTAAGGAAGGCCTCTACCAACTTAATCCAAACTGTAGAAGTTATATTTCTTCATTACTCAATTCACTGGAAGGAAATATTAAGTCTTTGAGTCTTGTGTCTTGTCCTACTTTCTTGTCTTCCAATAATGTTGCTTCAATTGGTTGTAAATCTGTGTCTAGGTCCTTTAACTCATGTAATGTTACATTCTTAAGTGCAAATTCTATGCAATTAGATCATAAAAAGGATCTATGGCATGGGACAGGAGGCTTGGGCATCCATCACACAAAATTCTGAATCAAGTGTTAAAGCTTTGTAACAAACCTTTAATCATCAATGAAAAGTTTGATTTGTGTGATGCTTGTCAACTAGGTAAATCTCATTCTCTCCCTTTTAAAAGCTCTCCTAACAAATCTTTTCAAGTTTTAGAACTCATTCATTTAAATTTGTGAGGACTTGCCCCTATTGCCTCAATTTCAGGATATAGATACTATATCCGTTTCATAGATGATTTCAATAGATTCACCTGGATATCTCCACTTAAAACCAAGTACCAAGTCTGAACCCTTCAGTTCCTTTAAAATCTTCAAGACAGTTGCTGAGAAGAAATTTGGGAAAGAAATCAAATGTCTTCAAACTGACTAGGGAGGAGAATATAGAGATTTTTCTGAATTTCTTAAACTAAACGGAATAGAATCCAAAGCGTCATGCCCTTATACTCATGAACAACAAGAAAAAACTGAGAGGAAGCATGGGCACATTATTGAAACAAGCTTAACACTTCTTGGTCAAGCTCGTATGCCTCTAAGATACTGATGGGAAGCATTCCACACAATAGTCTATTTGATTAATAGTTTTCCAACACCAGTCTTAAATGGCAAATCTCCTTGGCTAAGACTCTTCAACAAAATTCTTGACTACAAATCCTTGAAACTCTTTAGATGCACCTATTTTCCTTGCATTAGACAGTAGCAAACACACAAATTCCAATTCCTTTCAATCAAGTGTGCTTTTATAGGGTTCAGTGATATCACAAAGAGTTCAAATGCTTAAGTTCTACTAGGAAAGTATATGCATCCAAACATGTTATATTCAATGACACTGAGTTCTCTTTCAAGTTAGGCTTCCTGCATTTTAGAATCAACCCCTCAACAGAAAACTTTGTTATTATTTCTTGTGGTACTTTACTACCTACTCTAGATAAATGGCCTAAACCTTTCCTAATGAGTCAAGAGCTTCTGTAGATGACAAAAGCACCGGGAATATTATAAAGTCTTCACCTAATTCGCCTATAGCAACAGCAATTGAACAAACTTACCCTCTTGAAATCTCACCAACATAACTTGACACTGATGAAAGTCTATTGTCTCACCCAGAACCTATACAAAATTTGCCCACTGAAAACATTGAAACCTTCCGTCATCACCCTATATAAAATCCACCACAAACTGGTCCTTGCCATCCGATGGTTACTAGATCCAAAAGTGGCATCTTCAAACCAAAAACTTACTTTCTCAGTAGGCAAACAATTCACCAACTGAGATTAAGCATCTTATAGTAAGTGCAGCCTTGAAATCCAAAGCCCAGAAAGGTGCTATTAATGCAGAATTTGAGGCACCGAAGAGAAATAAGGCCTCGTCATTAGTCCCTTATTCTCTTAACTACCATTTGGTAGGAAATAAGTGGGCTTTTAAACTAGAGTTCAATACTAATGGATCAGTGCATAGGCATAAAGCTAGGCTTGTGGTAAAAGGTTTCCATCAAACACTAGGAATTGATTGCTCTAAAACATATAGCCCTATTGTCAAAGCTTCTACTATCAAAGTTATTTTGATTATGGCAATGACAAAAGGATAGAGCATTAAGCAATTAGACATCAACGATGCCTTCTTGAATGGAAGCATTGAAGAATTTGTTTGCATGGTCCAATCAGAAGGCTACATTGATCCCAAGAAACCTTCTCATGTGTGCAAACTCCATAAGGCCTTATATGGCCTTAAACAAGCTCTGATGGCCTAGTTTGAAAAGCTAAAAATCACAATAGAAAGCTAGGATTTCATAAATGCCAAGTCTAATTCCTTCTTGTTTGTTTTGAAAATTGATGATACACTAATCTATGTCCTGGTTTATGTCGATGACATCCCAGTGATAGGGAATAATTCCTCTCATATTCAAGGATTTATCAAGGAACTCAACAGATTATTTGCCTTGAAAGACCCTGGTGAACCTTGATGGGATGCATTACTTCTTAGGCATTGAGATCAACACAAATGAGATAGGAATCTATCTAAGCCAATCAATATATATTACTGATTTGCTGAAAAAATTAAAGCTAGAACATCTTAACCCCAGTATTACTCCTGCTGTTATCAATACAAGTTGTTCCTCACATAATTCAGAAACTTTCCAGGACATTACACTTTATAGGAGTACTATTGGGGCATTACAATACTTCAGCTATACAAGACATGACATAACTTTTATTATCAACAAGCTAAGTCAGGCTCTTCAAGCTCCTAAGCTTTTGCAATGGCAAGGAGTAAAAAGAATCCTGAGATATCCCAAGAACATATTTCATTATGGATTACATATCAAGCCCTCAAAACAACTCAATATCATAGGCTTCTGTCATGTTGATTGGGCCTACAACTCTGAGGACAGAAGGTCTGTGGGAGGCTATTGTGTGCATTTAGAAGATTCACTTGTATCTTGGCAGTCTAAGAAATAGTCTGTAGTGTCACGGTCAAGCACCAAATCTGAATACAAAGCATTAGCCAATATAGCTACTGAAATAACTTGGATTGAATCACTACTTTGTGAACTTTATTGCAAACCTCCTCAATGTCCAATTACTTGGTGTGGCAACACCAGAGTTAATGTTGTAGCTTCCAATCAAGTCTACCAGGCAAGCATAGAGCATACTGAGATTGATGTTCACTTTGCTCGCGATAAAGTTCTACAAGGCTACATGGAAGTAAGATATGTGCCTTCCTGCGACTAGATTGTTGACTTCCTAACCGAATCCTTAGCACCACATCAGTTCCAGTTCCTTAGAAGCAAACTTGGAGTCACTAAAGTGCCCTCCAGTTTGCTTGGGAAGGCGCAGTGTGGGGGTGTGGGGGCGGACCGTGGGGGCCGGGCTGGTGGGGGGGAACTCATCTCACATGGCCAGAGGAGGATGAGCAACATCAGCAAGGATAATTAATCAGTTAATCAATTGAATAATTGGCTCGTTAGTTAGTTATAATTAGTTGTTAAAGGACTTAACTGTTTTTAATTGATTCATCTCCATGTCAGCATTCTGTTATTGTGCCTTGTAGCTCATTGGTTGAGGTCAGATGGTATATCTTATGACTGCTACCTGTCAACTGATTTGTAAAACCTTTTTATTTATCTGGAAACTTCAGCCTCAAATTCCTTGAGCTGAGAATTTTACAATTCCTTGTTTCCCGAGTCTCCTGGCCGTCCATTTGCTGGCCCTTTTGTGGGCAAGCTTGCCTATGCACTAGCTGCGGGAGGCCTTCATCGTAAACTAAATTTTCAGTGACTTTTTACATCAAATCATTGCATGTATGTATTTACTTTTTTTTTTTTAATTACTAGAGCTTTATAATTTGCTTTATCAACAGATATTCTCCACTATTTGATAGAGAACTATCCTGGCTTAGCTACTGCAAGAGATGATTGTGCGTGTCGTGCTAGATGCATTGGCTGTAAGGCCTTTAGATTTTATGAGTGGAAGTACTTTTGGGATATTGTAAAAGCTTATTTTCCAAGGTTAGACCTTTCTAATTATTATAGATATTGATATATTCTATTCCTTCGTTTTAGAGCAAATGCATTCATAATTTCTTTTAGCAAATTTTTTATTTTAGTATTTGTTCGAAGAGATTATAAACTATAGCAGTTTTGAAGAGATGGTGTGGTAATTTTTCCCAGTGTCAACAATTTATATGGGCAAAGTTAGTGCATTATTTCCTGCTTCTCTTTTTCTTGGGCATATTTTTACGGTTTTCTGAATTTGGTCGTTTGTTATATATTCCGATTAAATAGTTGGAAATTCAGGGCCTCTTTTGAATTGTTTTTGAGAGCTGAATTTAACCTTTTGCAGACACTTGATATGATATAATTTTTCATTGATTCATCGTTTATCTTTGTTTATTACTCATATATATTGAATATATTCTTGAATGCATTTTTTATGAATTTTCTGTTTTTGTTTTCAAAATTAAGTAGGAATGTGTTTATCCTTTTTTATTTTCTTTAATTTGAAAATGATATATTGATTGTTGTTGATTTAAAATGTATTAGTAAATATTGTGCCTTTTCATAAAATGTGTTCTGAAAAATGAAAACAAACATAGCCAATCTTTCATTTGTTTTAGCAAATATGAGCTCGAGTCAAATTGTTTTTGTACAAAGTTTATTGTCTAATATTGATCCCTCCAATACATGTGTGAGTGTGAACACTTCTATATATAATTTTTTCCCTTGGACATTTTGGTAATACTGCAATGTTTTCTTTTGGTGACAGGGATTGCAGGGATTCTTGGAGTTTTTTATTTGCTTGGATTTAGGGGTTTTTCTCAGTTTGGATCCAATGAATTTAGCTAATAACTAATCCAATTTGACATTGATCAGTTTAGTGATTTTTCAATCCAATCCAATCCAATCAAAGAGTGAAATCCAATCAGGTCCGATTTTATGGAAACCTTCATCAGATTCGATCTTATCCAACTCGATCTGATCCAAACTTAATAATTTTTCTTTTAAGAAAAAGTCTGATATGGTCCCAAAAAAAAACACAATTTAATATGAAATGACATAAAATATATTGATACAAATTTAAATATGAGTAATAGTTTGTAATATAAGACATAACAATTCATTTATAAATTAATTAAAGTGCCCAAATTAAGAAAAAAGTAATGAACATTTAAATCATCCCAATTTACATATTGCAATTTAAATAAATTCATAGAACTCCAACTAACCATGCATAATACGAAACAATTTCTATTTCTTGAATTAACGTCAACATCTATCTATATTATGGAAATCTTGTATTTTTTAGTTATTAATTTTGGACTAAATATATTTTATTATTTTGAAATTATATTGGCCAGGCCTCACTTTTATTTATTTTTATATTTTTTACACTTGTTATGTTTGATTGGATTTGATCGGTTTGTCATAGATTTTTATAATATAATTCATCATCCAATCCAAATAATTTGGTTTTTAAAAGTTTTAATCCAATCTAATCTACTAATTAACAAAATCCAATCAAAATTTAATTAGTTTAGATTGGATCAGTCAATTTAGGAAGATTGATTTGGATGTTAAACACCCCTACTTGGATTTGGCAAAATATTCGGTCTGGAATTTGTATTGCATAACTTTCTTTTATAGGCAAGTGGATTAGCTCATTTCATAGCTTACACATTTCTTCTCGCGTGCAGATGTAGCGATTGATTCATATCAAATATGGGTTAGAGAATTGAAGCATGAGTATGCCCTACAATTAATAAAACATGTTTTTGGAGAACTCTTAGCATTGAGTGATTCACAGATCTATGAATTTTTCTTGAACTCGAGCGCCCCAACCACTGCAACACGTTATGGGGTTGTTGAAATTGTAGAGTCAATTATTCAAATAATCTAGACCAAGTTTGGCTTCCGAACAATCAGCATGTAACAACCGTAATTTTTGATAGGGCTGTATGAGTCATTATGGGAGTTAGTCAAGGATAATAATAATAATAAATTGAAAAAAGAGAGTTTTAATTAGATTTAAATTGGAAGAGATAATTAGCAGTTAAGTTTTATCTCTTTTCAAATACATTCACCTCATCTAGTATATAAGCAATATTATAACATTAAAATTAAGGTTTTAAACGTGAAAGTTAGGTGGAGGCTTTGAAACTCAGAGAATTTCAAGGTAAGTAATATCATACATGTACTGTGATTTAAATGTAATATGTTCTTAATGAATAACTTGATATGTTAGAAAATATTTTTATGTGATATTATATGAATTATTTTCTGTTTTAGAATATAAATTATGGAATTAGAGTTTTAGCAAAGCTTTTAAATTGATTCTCAAAAAAACATTTTTATGTTAAAAACCGTTTTAGTGAAAGGAACTTTCAACAAATTATTTTTTTACAAAAATTCAAAATATATGTTAAATGTTTCCTTGACATTTTAGAAGCTTTGATATTTTGATGACCTTATTATTATTTACGAAAAGTCATTAGAATATGTAATTTGAGAATTGTGTTGTTTGCTCTGGTTTTGAAATGTTTTGACTCATTATCCATAGTATCTGAATACTATTATGAACTCTGAATTTCTGTACCCAGTTGTGGTATTAGTGTGCACACGACTTTCTGGCTGGGTCATCGGGATTACATGTGACATTATTGTATGACTTTCTGGCCGGGTCACCAGGATTACAGGTAACATTAATGTCTGAATTTTGGGTCAGGTCACCGGGATTACGGGTGACATTATGTGACATGAGTCGATGAATGTTTTTCTGATCTTTAATGATAATGAATGATTTCTTTGGAATTAAAGTATTAAACTATGAATTATATGATATTTTTATGATTGTTTAAGATACTAAATGATTGTGTATGATTTTACTTACCGAGTTGACGGCTCACCTCTCCTCTCTAACATTTTGCAGAGTAGTCTTGGAAGTTAGAAGTTGGACTTGCTGGTTGATGTCGAGGTTTTATTTCATTTTTTGAATTATGCAATAAGAAGATTGTTTTTTTATAATTGTATTTGGAACTTTAGATCGTTAGACTTTGTTTTAATTAGAGAGACATTAAATTTATTATTATGTTCACTTTTTCCTAATAAGAAAAAATATTGAAGTTTTTGCTTAGAGATTTATTACTAGTACTATCCTAACCCATTAGCAACATTTGTGTTTCGATTTTGGGGTATTACACAGCAACCACCCACCTTGTTGCGAATTGCTATTCATTACCGTCAAGAAAAATTCTTTATTCTCATAACGCAAAATACGGTTGCTAATAGGCTGATATTATCCACCACACCACTAGATGCATCTAATAACAACATCCTACATCTGGCAGCACAGTTGCCTCCTTCTACAGGTAAAAAAAAAAAAAAAAAGATCGGTTTCTTGCAGCTCTTCAAATGCTGTAAGAGTTGATGTTGTTTAAGGTGATAGCTGATGCAATATTATCTGTTGTAAATTAGTCAATTTCCCGATCAGTAACGTACCATTAACAATTAATCTATTATTATGATTTTTCTGTAGAAGGTGAAAAACTTAGTGCACCCACTTCTTAGTTTGACTCTAAACGTCTTCAGGGAAACGGCTGACATATTCATTGAGCAGCACAAATATTTGATTGAGAAGGGAGAAAAGTGGTTGAAGGACTCATCAAATCTGGCATGGTTGTTGCTACTCTCATTGTTGCAACAAAGTGTGCTGCGGCATCAACATGCCAGGAGGCCATGATGAGGATACTGGCATCCCAATTATCTTGAAAGCAAAGTTATTAGTGGTGTTTGCCAGTTGCAACAATTGTTTCTTGCGCTTCTTATACCGTCCTGGTCTTCTTATCTATCATAACTAAACGCTTTGGAGTAGAAGATGTCAGTGGGTCGCTGCCAATATCCTTATTAATGTCTGGTCTGTTTAAATATCATCATCTCCATAATATGCATGCTGATAGCTTTCCTAACAACTTTTTCAATTGCACTTGGTCAGAGATCGACATGGGTTGCACATTTTGTCACTTATTTCGCTTCTGCCGCTGCGATTATATGATTATATTTTCACTTCTGCAACTACCGCTTTTTATCGAAGTATTTCGATTAGAAATTAGAAATGGTGACTTCATATAACCAGCTTGATTAATCAGTTTTGTGTGGAATTGCTAATACAGAATTTGTCTTAATCACTTTCTTGTTGCTACTAGCTAGAAAGCCATGTAGGTCAGGTTTTTATAGTGTTTGTGATTTCATTTGGATAGTGTTTGTTGGCCTTACGAATAGCTACGAGGTGGGTAGCCTTGGTGTACTCTCTCTTGTCTGCAATTTATTTTGAAAAATGCATCACTCAAGATTTTGAGCTGAGACTATCCTTTTTTTTTTTTTTTTTAAATCTTAAGTAATGGGCATCTGTTACGTTTTATATATTACCATGTATTTCATTACTTATGTGAGGCGCCAAAAGAGGAAGGTGTAACAACTTCAATTTGTTTGTGGCTGGTTGGTCATTTAAGGGGTGTTGTGGCAATTTTCTGTTTTTTGGTTTGCACCGGTTTGTAATTCTGTTAGCCTAGCTAGTGATATGTGCTGGTGGTTATGTTGGTAAAAGTTTTCTTTGTTTGATATGTTTTGGTGTAAGGGTATAAAAAAGGGAATGGGTTAGTATAGAGGGGTTAGTTAGTATAGAGGGGACAATTGTTTTGGCTGAGCAAGGCTCAAGGAGGATTCTAGGTCTCTCGAGTACCTAGTGTAATTTGGCTTGTAAAAGAATAGTGATTCCTTTTACTCAATTGATTACAAAATTCCTATCTTTTTGCTTCTATAGTTATATATTTTATTGGTCTCAAAGAAAGTGGTTCAAGCCCGCAGGCGAAGAAGGTTAAGGTGAGAATGGATACGATTAAGGGAGAACGGAATTGGTGTAGAGGGAGATGCATTAGGAATCGGATTTAATGCATCTTGAAATGAAATTGGTTTGACAAATGGATTCCACCTCATTGGTGTCTTGAAAGTTTTAGTTAATTTAATTTGTACTAAAACTTGAAATAGCAAGAAACAATAAATGATATCTTGAAAACGTTAAGCTACTAAAAAAGTTAAAACTACTTGTCAACCCATAATTTAAATTGATGTACCATATAATCATACTATATAGTGCAATAAATGTATCATAGTGTTTTTTTTTTTTAATTGTTATAAAAGTATTTTCAACAATTGAGATCAAATCAAACATTTGTCACTTTTAAAGCACATTAATTGAGCATGTTAGATTCAATCTTAATTTAAAAGCGCATTGATCAATCCAATGTTTTATCATTTTTGTAAAATTATGATTTCCTCCATCCTTCTCCTAAATAAATTAATTCAATTAACTTGATAAGTTATAATCACATAATAGAGTCACGTCAATTTCTATCAAGGAGTTTGTATTATAAGATAATATTAATAAAAAAATTATATAGATATTTTAAAAAATGGCGAGAAACTCCACACACAATTTAAGCAATGATTACTTAAATTTGTGCTCGGCAAAGGCTGGCGTGGAAATAAACAATTTGAAAGTTTGAAACTCGATGACTTGGGGACTAAGAAAAATTGTGAAGCGATCGAACTCGAATTAATATAACCGCGTGTGGTGAGTACTAATTTTGGGTAGCCATGCCACGCATTTAATATAAAATTGTGAAAGAAAAACTTAATGATTAAGGAAAATATGAACATGAAGAAGTACTCCACAGCAGACACACTTCTGAGTTTAAAAATTTGTTGCAGAATACTTTTAGAATTTTGAGCAAGGCCACGGTCATGGCCATAGTGGGAACTGCAGCATACGTGCCCATGGCTGTGGAAATCATGGAGATCATCAAGTGCATATGGGCAAGCATTTTGGCAAACACATAGGAAAGAATGTCACACAAGGGACATCATCACCATCAACCGCCTCCTCCTGAGGTGGGACACCATGGTGGTTACAGTTACGGCAGGGGACATAACAGAGGTCACTAAAAGAAATATAACATTTTAGAACAATTTTTTCTTATCAGAATTAATTTTGAAGCGAAACGTATTATTTTACTACAAATTATTGTATTTGTTGCAAATTCTAGACTTGAAAAAGTTTAGTACATTTTGCAACTATGGTTTTGGTTTTTGCAACAAATAATTTTGCAATTAAATCATGACTTTATAGGAAAATTTAAATTTGTTGCTAATTCGTGCCAATATTTTGGCGCCAAGATTTCCGAGGAAAATATTTATATTTAGCGAAGATTTTTTACAATTAGTAACAAAAAAATTTGTTTCAAAAACTTTTCATTAGAAACAAAAAAGATATATAGTTGATCATTATCTTATTTTTTGCACAAATTCTTACATCAAATTTAAATCTTTTAGAGATGATTGCATGGAATCAAGGATAAATTTATTTGCATCGAAATGGTGGTATTTGTTATAAAATAATTTTTTAAGTAAAGTTATATCATCTATAACATATATTAGTAATTAAATATCATTATTACTTATAAATGATATTTGTAGTTAAGTTTATTGATTTATATCTCAAATATAAATCTTTTAGAGACAATTTCATGGAATCAACAACAAATTCATTTGTACCAAAATATTGGTATTTCTTATAAAATAATTTAGTAAGTAAAGGTTATACTATCTATAACATCATATATTAGTGATTAAATATCGTTATTACTTATAAGGTAATTTATTGCTAAATGTCTTGATTTTTACCCCAAATATAAATCTTTTAGAGGCAATTTCATGGAATTAAGGATAACTGCATTTGTATCAGACTATTGGTATTTGATACAAAATAATTTAGTTAGTAAATGTAGTACCATCCACAACAATATATACTAGTGATTAATTATAGTTATTACTTATAAAAGAGATTTGTAGCTAAATGTGTCTTTATTTTTACCTCAAATATTAATCTTTTAGAGAGAATTTCATGGAATCAAATTGATAGTATTGATATGTGTAGAATAAATTATTATAGTCATAGAAAAAAAACATGAAACATGAATTGAAATTACTTGATATGTTGAAAAAGGCTTACTCAAGTTATGATTCTAGTGCTTGAATTCTTACGAGACATGAAGACAAAAATAATGGAAAATAAGATATGATGGCATAACATGATAAATAATTAAGGTGACAATTAAAAAAATTAAAATTTACAAACTAATTAAGTAGTTGAATGCTAAAATCAATACGTGATTATTTTAATGAACAAAATTCTGAACTATGACTAAAAATATGCATTCTTCCTTAAATACACTTCTAAGTAATTACCCGAATTCATCATATTCCTGTTTAATAATATATTGATAATAAAAAATTTTCCAGTTTGTTCCTGCATTATTCATAATATGTAATTATGAATTCTAGTACACTTCTACGTAATTATACAAGAATTCGTCATACTCCTTAGTAATAATATGTTGATAATTTTGCATAAATAATTTTAACATACAATTATTATATAGGTAACGTCACTTGTATAATCAAAATATATTTACTTATATATTTATAATGATAATATATTAAAGTATACAAAATTGGTCACTTAAATACACAAAAATATATTTAGTTATATATTTATAATATGATAATTTTATATAGTATAAAAAATTGGAATAATGTTAAAACCTAAGCCATGTTTATAAAGTTAAATTGGTTTAAATTACTGTTACTTTATTCATGCATATTAAAGTATAAAAATGCACCTGGTCTAATATTGGTTTGCTGTTCTTACACAAACTAGATTGATGCACGTCACGGCCTGTCAACAAATTTAAAAAATTGAAAATATATATTTAATGATTATAATATTTTTAACGTAATGTACTTAATGTTGTCCTACCGGAGCCAACAACTATAAATTTCAACCTTCTAGTGTATGATCAATATATTCATTGTGCAGTAGTATTTAGAATAAGAGTAGATGTTATCAATTTACATTGTGTGATGAACCAAACATATTAACTATTTAAATATATACCAATTGATTTATTATAAGAGTATGATTCTTCAAACAAGTATTGTCTTTTTTTGTTATTATCTTACATTATTTACAATAATTTGTATTAACATTTCATTTTATTCACTTTATTTCTTTATCATGTTAATTTTATCACTGGGACTCATACGACCCAATGTCTAATTATCGATAGTGAAACTCATTTAATTTGATTCTCAATTGATAAAATTTTTACATTATTGCACCCAAAACCATGAAGAATTAATACAAGTTATATTAGTATTATAGTTATCAATAATTGTTTAAATATATTATTGATATGAAATATTGATAAATTTATTTCTTTCATGCATACAAGTATTGACGTATTATGTCTAGCATTAACATGATAGTGTTATAAATCAATTGAAGTAGTAAATTGATATTTTTTATACATAATAAGTGTAAAGTTATTGATATTAAAATTACTAGACAATTCATATATAATTTTACTTTCTAGTATAACTAACTGTTGATATAATTACATGGAACTTAAATAATAAATTTTTCCTAAATCCCATACCCACAAGTCACTTGGTCTCATTCCCTTGTCGAAAAAAATATTTTTGGACAAAAATATTTTTGCTTGCAGAGATTATAAAAGTATTACACGTAATTAATTATTAATCAAATATATGTGTGTATATATATAATTAAATTAAAATCAATTAAAATCTCACATGACACATCCATTTTATTTGACCAATATAATTCCCGTCTATACCTTTTTTTTTCTTTATCATTTTTCAGCCTTCTCAGATCAAAAACGGAGCAAAAGAGGTGCAGCAATCAAAGTTAAGTTATTCAATTTATTGTATTTTGGCTTAAAGTTTTTAAAGAAAAGAAAACAAATTTTATGAAAGTGATTTTCGTGCAATCTTTGTTTTTTGGCTTAAAGTTTTTAAAGAAAAGAAAACAAAGTTTAGGAAAGTGATTTTCGTGCAACTGGTAAGAGGAAATAGTCCCTGAGCCCTTATGTTTTGAAAGATACTTGTGTATAATATTGAAACGTAGGAGATTACGGAAAACTATCCAAATATAAATAAATAGGAAAAAATCAACTAAAAATACAAGAAAATAATTCAAGGAAATATATTCAGATTTTCGTTTCCCGCTTTAACTTTTGTCCTTTTTTTTTTTTTAAATTTCCCTCTTACATCCTTAATTCTTTCTCAATTTATTACTTACCTTAATATACTATTGTACGTAATCGGTAAAAAGTTTCATTACTTCTATTCTTATTTTTTTGCAGGAGTACACTGCTCATTCATTCCTCCACAGATATTACATAACCTTCATTAACAGTTTAAGGATTGAAGGTAAGGCTAGCTCCTGGTTTTTTTTTTTTTCAACGATTTAATATTGATTTTTTTTATGTAGTTTAATTTAATTTTGAGCTTTTTAATCTATTTGTAGGAGAGAAGGTTGATCTTGACACTTTCAATTTTGAAGCGGGCGTAATAGTCATTCCAACGTAAGTATTAGGGATGGCAAAATGACCCGCCAAGTCTGGGACCTCGGTGTGGCCCGTGTTTTAGGGGCAAGTCTTGACCCGTTTCTTTTGAATCTAGGGTCGGGTTTGGGTCCCTAAATGTGTTGACCCGTTCGGGACGGGTCTGGGCCTGAGTCCGGGTCCACCCTCCAGACCCGTTTGACCGGCCCCGCCCCACACAGTATTAGGATGTAAATAAAAGAAATAAAGTATTTGAACTTACAAGTAATTTTTAGGGGTGATTATGACAAATTATAATATTTTACAATATTTTTATTTACACGTAGGGGTGTTACATGTAGGAAGTAGATCTTGTGTGCTATCAATAATCAACTTGTTGTTTTGGTTTCGTTAAAGTGTTGACATTATATTTATTTTTATTTGCTTGTTACTGTGCTGGTTACGCACAAGAATCAACTACTAAAAAACAATCATTCCATTCAAAATCTAAAATTTCCAAGTAAACAATAATTCAACAAACAATACCAAGTCACCAACAAACAAAATCAACAAGTACATGGCGACAACAGTAATAAATACATCAAGGTAAACAACTCACGATAATAAAAAGATACCAAATTTAATTTACAGCAATATAAAATCCGATACTCGACGGAATAGGACACTCGACATCATGAAATCCGACATCATGCATCATATTTAACTATACAAGGCGTTATAGTTAAATATGATGCAAAAAGGCCAAAAAACAAAGCTAAAACAAGCAACCTGACAAAACGCTCGACAAAACTCGACACGCTCAATAGAGCTCGACACGATCATTCGACACTCGATAGTTGCATGTCGAGTCGTGTTGGATTCACAACCGACACTCGATATCAGTTTATTTTTTAAGACATCGAGTGTCGGATTTATCATCTGACACTCGACACTTACATGTCGAGTCGTGTCGGATTCACAATCGACACTCGATATCAGTCTATTTTCGAAGACATCGAGTTTCGGATGATGAATCTGACACTCGACACTTACATGTCGAGTCGTGTCGAGCGCTATCGAGCTCGTCGAGTTTTGTCGAGCGTTTTGGTAGATTACACGACCCAAAGGTCCCAAACACGATTAGGAATTTAAGACAAACACGTTCGCGGGTCGTGTCAAAAATTCCCGCCAATTTTTATAACTTATCTCCTAAAACCTAAGCGCTAAGCCATATTCCCGTCTCTTTATTGTTCAAATCCCTAAAAATCGAAGCACCACCATCAGACCTACTCGGCCATCCGCAGCTCCCTCCAACGTCCGTCGCAGGCTTGCAGCACCTCCACGGCTTTAGATTGCTATCACAACTCTAGCGCCGCAGCACCTCCGCGGATCCAGGTCGTTGTGAAACTAATATTGGGAAATTGATGAACTTAAAAATAGTTAATAATCTTAAACCAATCTGCTTAACGTATCTGCTTGCACTTCCCTTTGCTTCTTTGTCTAATTGTCTTTTAGCTTTTTTCTATCATATCATATGTTAATACACAGTCTCTTTCTCCCAAAACTCTTGTTAATTCTAAGATTTGGTTATTTTAGTTTGATGAATTCTGAATGCTTCTTTGTCTAGGTACATCCCTTCATAGGTCTTTAATCTTAATCAATTATCAATCCAAGTATAATTACATGCTTGATGAAATTTTAGTGTTGCATTTTTTAATGTTGCATATAGTAATGTTGCATTTTTTTGGGTGATTTTTGTAGGTAAACAATGTCTTCACAATCACAGAAAGAAGTGGGGATGTTAAATACCCTAAATTGTAGTGGTGATTTAAACATGGATAAAGATTCCGACGATGTTGCTATTTTGATGGTGATAAGTGTCTATTTATATATCATTTTTATATCAATTCGTCCATGTTTCTTTGCTATATTCCTTGGTATTTTTATGTTTTTGTGTGGTTTTGATGTTTGTAGGAGTTTTGGAGCAACTTGCACAAAAATGGAGTAAAACCCTTCATTTTCACCTCTGCTAGTCAACCATCTTCTCGGATTTAATTGTATTGATATACAATGAACCCGATGACATATCATATACCGTTGAAAAGCTCTCGAAGTCTACTTTTTGGAGAAATTTACGGTTTATGAATCCATTCAGTGTACCGAAAGTTGTAATCAAAACAGTGTGAGAAGTGTAGAAATGTAATTCCACACATCACTGTAGCATGTATAATACGGGACACTGTAGCACGTTACTGTAGCAGAGTATTTAAACACATTTTAGGGTTTTATTTTCATAACTTGAAGAGGGGAAAACGTGGGAGGAGGCTGCATTTCTGGATTTCTCTCATCCCTTGGAGTTCTTGAAGGAGAAAGAAGATTTTGAAAGAGGAGGAACTACAATTCCAAGAAGATTCATCTACAAAGAAGATTTTCAAAGAATTTGCTAAGTTCTTTCTTTCCTTTTCAATTCTGGAATTTCTCTGTATTGTATTTGTTATTCTGATTGAATATGTGTAACTAAATCTGAATTGGTTGAGGGTGATTTCAAAGCCCTTGATATGGATTTTGTGAGTTGATTGTGTAAGAAATTGTTATCCAATTCTCTAATTGAAGTTGCTTGTATTTTCCCATATCTAATGCTTATGATTGCTTACTGATTGTATTTGGAATGGCCAACTGAATATAATCTGTTGTTGTCTATTGCTAGATTAGAAATCTTGATCCGTAATTGTCATGAATTTCCAATCATTAGTAGCAAAATTGTGATCAGAGATTGCAATTGGAAAATACAACCTAGGTTAAATAATCCGAACTTGTGTGATTATTGCTTAGATCAACCTATCTTTCTCATCGTAATGCTTCTATTGAATTAAACTTAGAGAGCTTGTTCTAGGTTGTTTAATGGATAGAGATTAAATAAAGAGCTTGTTTTATTTAACAACAAAGTAAGGAAAGATTGGGATAACAGAGCTTGTTGTTATCTACGGTTGATAACTTCAATGCTGTAATTGGATTACAATTCTATGTTAATTCACAAATTCATATCTTGTGGCAGAGAATGAACTCTTAACCAAGTGTCTCTCATTGATTTTTCACTCCATTTAACTTTGCTTTGTGTTATTCTTCATTTGCTTTCATATTAAGTTTAGTTAATCAATCAACAAACCCCCCCCTGTTTAGTTTATTATTGCTGGAAAATAACAAATTCAATTAGAATCAATCCTCGTGGGAACGATATCTACTTATCACTTTATTACTTGTGCGACTAGTATACTTGCTAGTTTCGAACGCATCAGATGGAGTACCAAAAGCACATTGCAACCATTGTGCCACAAAATTAGTTGCTAGGGCGTCGGATGGCACCTCCCATTTAAGTAAGCATTTGAAGAGATGTCATCGAGCTAATCAACTAACCATGGAACAAAGCATTTTGAAATTCCAAAAACAAAGTGATGGAACTCTTACAAACTTGGTATGTCATGATAAAGATGCTTTTGATAAAGATGTTTGTAAGACTCTAGTTGCAAAAATGATTGTTTTGCATGAACTTTCATTGCGGTTTGTTGAGTATGAGGGCTTTAGGGAAATGATGAATTATGCCCAACCTTTGTTTGGTACCATGAGTAGAAACACATTGAAGAATGAAATATTCAAGTTGTTTGAAAGTGAGAAGGAGAAGACAATGGAATTATTGGAAAACATACAAGGAAGGATAGCTATAACAACCGACATGTGGACTTCTAGCAATCAAAAGAAAGGATATATAGTTATAACAGCCCATTTCATTGACAATTCATGAAAACTTCGTAATCGGATTTTGAGGTATGTTCAAAGTTGTAATTTTATCTTACTTTATTAATTTATTTATATTAAATATAGTTTCTAATAATTTTATGTTTATAATTGTTAGGTTTGTATATGTGCCAGCCCCACATACGGCTGAATGTCGTAGAAAAGTGTTGGTTGATTGCTTGTAAGATTGGAATTTGGAAAGAAAATTATCTACTTTAACTGTAGATAATTGTTCTACCAATGATGCTATGATAAAGCAAGTACTTGATAAATTGGGTGATAGACATTTGATGTTGCGTGGGAAACTTTTTCACATGCGGTGTTGTGCTCATATATTGAACCTAATAGTTAAAGATGGGTTAGAAGTGATTGGAAATGGCATTGAGAAGGTTAGGGATAGTGTTGCTTCTTGGACATCTACACCTAAGAGAATGGAAAAGTTTGAGGAGACTGCACGTCACTTGAAAGTGACATTTAATAAGACATTGTCTCTTGATTGTAAAACTAGGTGGAACTCTACTTACAAGATGTTGAGTACAGCTTTAGCCTATAAAGATATGTTTGTTCGTTTGAAGGAGCGTGATAGTCAATATATAGATTTGCCTAAGGAAGAGGAGTGGGCAACAGCAAAACTTATGTGTGATCATTTGGAAAAGTTCTATAGGTTGACTGAAATATTTTCTGGAACAAATTATCCCACAGCAAACAAGTTTTTTCCAAAAATTGGTGAGTTAAGATTATCTTTGAGCTCTTGGCTTATGTCTCCTTCTAAAAAGCTTCAAGAAATGGCTAATGCAATGATTGAAAAGTTTGAAAAGTATTGGAATGTTATCCATGGAGTGTTAGCTGTGGCTGTGGTTTTAGATCCTAGATGTAAAATAGTGATGGTAGAGTTTGTATACAAGAAGATTTATGGAGACGGTGCTTTTGAGCATATTGAGGGAGTACATACTCTTTGTGAAGATTTGATGATAGATTATCAATGTAGACTTGGTTTAGGTAATGAGTCAAGCGAATTTGTAGCAAATTTACCAGCAGGAGGTGTTACTGTTACAGGAGACGATGCATCAAGTGAGTTTGATATTGAATATGAAAAATTTAAAGAAAACATTAATATGGGATTGCAAAAGAAGTCTGAGCTTGATATTTATTTGGAGGATCATGTAGTTAGTGGTCTTGACTTTGATGTTTTGCTTTGGTGGAATATGAATAAAAGTAAGTTTCCTGTATTGTCCACTATTGCTAGAGATGTTTTGGCTATCCCAGTATCCATAGTTCCATCTGAATTCGCTTTTAGCACAAGTGATAGAGTTTTGAGTTCACATCATAGTAGACTTCTTCCTGACACATTGGAGGCATTAATGTGTACCCAAAATTGGTTATGGCTAAAAACGCGAGGTATAAGTTTCAATAAACTATGTTTATCTTATTGATTATTATTACTTTTATTGAATTTCCTTATTTAGTTATTAATTTGGTTATTATATGTTTCTAGGTGTAATTCCTCAAGAAGAGATGGTTGGAGAGGAAACATTGGATAATGAAGGAGGAAGTTCAATGACATCTTTGTGAGGTTGTTTTGTTGGAGTGTTAATTGTAGGAAGTTGATCTTGTGTGCTATCAACTTGGTTTGGTTTTGTTAAAGTATTTACATTATTTTTATTTACTGGTTACTATGTTGGTATTAGTATGTTTTTATTGTTGTGAGTTGTTTACTTTGATGTGTTTATTATTGTTGTCGCCATGTATATACTTGTTGATTTTGTTTGTTGGTGACTTGGTATTGTTTGTTGAATTATTGTTTACTTGGAAATTTTAGATTTTGAATGGAATGATGGGTTTTTAGTTGTTGATTTTTGTGCGTATGTATGATTTTAGTTTGAAGATATATTGTCTTCAAACTTGTTAAAAAATGGGCATAATAACATACCAACATAATTCACTATTGTCTACAATTTACTTGCCATTTGCTTCAACCTGTAAATACAAGGCCGTTATAGTTAAATATGATGCAAAAAGGCCAAAAAACAAAGCTAAAACAAGCAACCTGACAAAACGCTCGACAAAACTCGACACGCTCGATAGAACTCGACACGATCATCCGACACTCGACACCTGCATGTCGAGTCGTGTCGGATTCATAACCGACACTCGATATCAGCCTATTTTCAAAGACATCGAGTGTCGGATTCACTTACATGTTGAGTCGTGTCGAATTCACAACCGACACTCGATATCAGTCTATTTTCGAAGACATCGAGTGTAAGATGATGAATCCGACACTCGACACTTAAATGTTGAGTCGTGTCGAGCGCTATCATGCTCGTCGAGTTTTGTCAAGTTTCATCGAACATTTTGGCAGGTTGCTTGTTTTAGCTTTGTTTTTTTGCCCTTTTGTATCATATTTAACTATAATGGCCTTGTATTTGCAGGTTGAAGCAAATGGCAAGTGAATTGTAGACAATAGAGGATGTCTAAACATTGACAGAGGTGGAGTTGTTAAGAGCTTGGAATTTATCTTCAAACTTGTTAAAAAATGGGCTTAATTGTGTACTTGTCAATAGATTGGGGTGGTTATGGAATTTTACAGGGACGGAGCGGGTCTGGATCTGCTCATTTATTTTTTGGGATAAAAAAAATGATCGGGGTGGGGCTGGGTACTAGCTACCCCGGACCCGCCCCGCCCCATTGCCAACCCTAATAAGTATACGTTTGTTTTTTTTTTTTCCCCCTTTGCATATAAACACTTGGGTTTGGTGTGAGTGGAACAAGTTACCCGGATGAGTCATGAGAGGGACAAGTGTGACGGAGTTGAGCGCAAGTACGGTTCATCTTCAATATATTACCGGAGATTAGCAAACAAAAGATGCCAATTTCAAATAACTAGCAACTAGTTTAATCATCAACAAAAAGTCTCTAGTTGAATTGCCCTGCTATAAATGTCTGTAAAATCAGTACGTTAGGTTCTCAGTGTAAATTTTGTTTGATTTAGTTTTAGTGTGTCTTTAAAATTTTAATAATTTGGTCGCATAATCCTCTAATAATGTAAATCATACCCTTACCCATAATTTTAGTGCTAGCCGTCCTTCGTTATTTTATTTATTTTTCTTCTCGCTTGGTTGTTTGTTAGCTGACATATCATCTATTGCTTGTTTATTTATTTTGTTTATAAATCGTATTTATTTTGTGCATTACTATTGCTTGTTTGTTAGTGGGACAGTCTGACTCATCATCATCGTATCATAATGTTACTAATGTTTTTTTTTTCGATTGGAACTTTTGAAATTATTATTATCATTAGTACTAGTAGCGGTAGAGGAAACAATAGTAATGCACAATTAAAATTTGCATTTGAGCGTCTCTCTTCACAGCGCACTAGCGAGAAAAAGAAATTTTATGCCAATTTTATAGACTGAAATTTATCTTTTTCATTATTATTATTATTCCATTTTGTTATGCTTTTGTGGAGACTTAGTTGAATTTTTTATTTCTTTCTGTCAAATATATGTAATTGATGAAATGTTATTAAGCATTTTATACTAAATGAATTATACTTTTAAAATATGTTATAGATTAAACACATTTTAAAATTGATTTATAAATTTAAAAATTATTTATTTTAATATTATTTTAAAATTTATAGATTTACTGATATTTCAAAATTTTAACTTATAAAATTAATAATTTTAATATTATTTAATTCATATTGTTTATTCTTAACTTTAAAAGTTTTGTTAAAAAGAAAAGGAAGGGTTGTATAGGCAAAGCTTATATTGTCTCTATCTAAGTTGTAAATTTGTAGGTTTCAAGAGTTTTAAACTGGGGTAATTCTAATTTGCCCCCTGAGGTTAGACGTAAAAAAAATTTAGGACCTCAGTTTTCTGAAATCTAAGATTGCCCCCTGAGGTTACTGTAGCACCGTTAGATTTAACGGAAAATGCATTAAATCGTTAGATTTAATGAAAAATACTACTGTTTATTAGCATTAAGTTACTATTTAATACATTTTCCGTTAAATCTAACGGTGCTACAGTAACCTCAGGGGGCAATCTTAGATTTTAGAAAACTGAGGTCCTCAATTTTCTTTAAGCCTAACCTCAGGGGGCAAATTAGAATTATCCCTTTTAAACTAGGCTATAGCCTCTCTTCAGCCACAATAATGTATGATTTACGAATCGAATATAAAAAGCCTTCTTTTATATCGTTCATATTTTTGCTCACATGTCAATAATTTCATATATTTGTTTTTACTAACATAATTAATATTTTAATACTTGTGACTTTGACAGGAAAATATGGTATCTCGTCATCAAGAGTTGGTGAATACCTAACTTGATGGAACGCACTCAAAGTTTACAAATTCGGAATCTTCGAAACATAAATGCTATGATGGTCAAGTTGAGGCTCTAAATATAAACTATCCACGTACGAGAAAGGTTTCGGCTATTAGAGATTTTCCTCCTTACCTTAGAAAGGAAAAACGTGCAAAAGTCCTTGCTACCTTGGAGAGTTTAGAAATAGAGAATCCTTTCTAAAGGTGATACATTGAAACAAGACATAGGGAGTTATGTAGAAAAAAAAAAAAAAAGAGGAGAGGATGATTTCAATGAAAAGCAATATTACGCTATTAATCCCCGTTCCCGGAAAATTCCCCGGAAATTCTGGGGCTGGGCCGAGGCCGGGGAATTGAATTCCCCATATATGTACCCGGATTTTTTAATTCTGTTTTTTATTTTAAAAAAATTGTATTTATATTTGTTTTTGCGAGCAAATACAAGGCCGTTATAGTTAAATATGATGTAAAAAGGCAAAAAAACAAAGCTAAAACAAGCAACCTGCCAAAACGCTCGACATAACTCGACAAAACTCGATAGCGCTCGACACGACACTCGATGTCTTCTAAAATAGACTGATATCGAGTGTCGGATGCATCATCCAACACGACTCGACACTCATGTCGAGTGTCGGATGCATCGTCGAGTGTCAGATGCATCATCTAACACTCAATGTATCATCCGACATGACTCGACATGTAAGTGCCGAGTGTCGGATGCATCGTCGAGTGTCGGATCCGACACTCGAAGTTTACATGTATGTTATGTCGGATTCACAACCGACACTCGTTATCTGTCTATTTTCGAAGACATCGAGTGTCAGATGCATCATCCGACACTCAACACTTACGTGATGTCGAGTGTCGGATTATGCATCTGACACTCGACGACATCAGATGCATCATCGGACACTCGATGTTTACATATATGTTGTGTCGGATTCACAACCGACACTCGATATCAGTCTATTTTCGAAGACATCGAGTGTCGGATGCATCATCCGACACTTGACACCGACATGTCGAGTCGTGTCGAGCGCTATCGAGTTTTGTCAAGCGTTTTGACAGTTTGCTTGTTTATATTGTCGTAAATTAAATAAATTAAATAAAATATATTTTTATATTTATTCCGGGCCGGGGCCGGGCTGAGGAGCCTAGTACCCAGCCCCTACCCCTGCCCCTGCCCGGCCCCTGGCGTTCCCCGGGATTACTCTTCCAGTCCCCGGCTTAAATCCCTGGAATTCTGGGTAATTCCCTGGACATTTCCGGGCTGGGGAGCCGGGTACCCGAACCTGCCTGGGTACAATTGCCATCCCTACTATTAATCATATTCATTGAAGACATTCTATAACAAAAAACACATTTTTAATATAAAATGTAGTCATAGTTGAAAAAAAATCGCAAATAACATTTAATTTAATACAAAAATGTTAGTTAATAAAAGTATCTTTTGGTGTTAATGTATTTTTTTTTTTTTGCATTCAAAATAATAAGTAACTAATAATTCAAAATATTGTGTTTAAAATTATTTTTCAATGCTCCAATTTGAATTTGCAACAAATAAATTCCTTTTAAAAACATACATTTTAAATCAAAATTTATTTGTTACAAATTGAACTAATAGACAATTGTTAGTTGAATTTTATTCATAAATTTATTAACTTTAAATTTAATTTTTTATTTTTTGAGTAAAAAGAGTGGAAAATAATGTGCTAATTAGGTTTATTGCTGATTTTCAAAATTAAATCTGATTTGTAATATAGCATAGCAAAAACAGGAGTTAAAGGGCTTAAAGCAGAAAATTTCAAGACTTCAGAACTAGAGAAGTGGCGATCTTGTGCAAGATGGGTGGCGTAGCATCGCAAGTTCACAAAAAATAGATCAAGACTCAGAGACATTGTGCTCTCGCACAACTTTAGTCTCGCTCCTGCTCAAGTTCGTGTCTGGAAAAATTTAGAAATCCTATTTCAGCTAGGATTCGGATCTCGTTTCATATAGAGTATAAATAGGTGTATTTTAAGTCTTTTCTAGGGTTAGAGAGAAGTCATTATAGTTGTTTTGGAGGCCAAGAAATTAGACTCTTGGAGGCACAAATAAAGATTGAATCTTCAACGAATCTTCAAAATTTCTAGTTCTTTCTTCCCTCTTTGCACTCAATGATTTCAATTCAATTTTGTGTTGTTTCTCTTTACATTATGAACTAAATTTCTTTTCTAGGGTTAGGATGTAGCATAGTTGACACTCTAATTATTTTAACTCAATATATTGATGTTTATTCAATCCTTGTTGAGTGAATTATTCATATACTTAGCTGGCCAACTATTGCATGAAATTGAGATATAAATTAGACTGAGAAGTTGATTTATGTTAGCCTTTGATTAATTTTCCATAAATTCACATGAGATAAAGATATGATTGTGTTTTGTGTAATCTTGTATGATTTCTTATGCTTAATTGATAATTATAGGTTGTTAGATGAGACAGAGAATGTGATTCCCCCATAATATATATTGTTATTGCTTGATAAAGAATAACAATTACTTTAGTGAAACTGTCTGTCAACAAGTGAATAAACATTGATTAATTTGGATTGAAATAATAGAGTGAATAACTTAGGTGAAATCTGATACCCTAGATCTTACTTCATTGGGTTCTTCTTAATTTAGTTTAAACATTATTGATTTTCTCATTGCTTAATTTTATTCATTTATTTACTCAGTTAATTCTTTTAAATTTGCTATTAAAATTTTATTATTCAAATAATATTAGAGTTAGATTAAGTTTAGTAGTTAATAACCAATTCTCATGGGAATGATACTCATTCATCAATACATTACTTGTTACGATTCTGTGCACTTGCTTGCATAACAAGTTTTTGGCACCGTTGCTAGGGATTGTTTTTATTAATTTTAAACTAAATAACTCAATTTTAGTTTTAATTTTGATTTTCTATTATACTTAAGTTTTCCTTTGTTTTTGATATTGCCAGTTGCACATGAAAGTTTGGAGACAAAGACCTACTGCCTTTGGATTTTGAGATAGAACAAACCTGTCGAAAGAATACAAAGGAGAAACATGAAAAGTCCAAACTATCAATCGTGATGGCTGACAATATGGAAGGAAACAAAGGAGTTGTAGCTGCAACCAATACAAGACTTATGGATTACACTCTCCCTACGGTGATGGGAATTCATCAAGTAATAAGGAAGCTGGCCATTCAAGCAAACACCTCAAGATCAAGCCAGCTACCTTGTAGATGATTCAATCATCTCTATTTTATGGATTACCTAATGAGGATCCTAATGCTCATAGTACTGATTTTATTGAAATTTGTGGTACATTCAAGTTTAATGGAGCCTCTGATGACGCTATTAGACTGCATTTGTTTCCCTTTTCATTGAGTGATAGATCTAAGAGTTGGTTAAATTCTTTGCCTGCAGGTTCCATTACTACTTGGGAGGATTTGGCTCAGAAGTACCTTACACAGTTTTTCCCACCATCAAAGACAGTCAAATTACGAATGGAGATCTCCAACTTTGCACAATATGATGGAAATCTCCATACGATGCATGGGAGAGGCTTAAGGAATTGCTTAGAAAATGTCCTTATCACAGTTTAGCTAAGTAGATGCAGGAACAAACAATCTACAATGGTTTGGGACATTTAACAAGAACGTTGATAGATGCTGCTTCTGGATGAACTTTTATGAATAAAACACAAGGTGAGATATATGATTTGATTGAAAAGATTGTTATGAACAACTATCAATGGAGTAGTGAAATAACTACATAAAAAAAAATTAGTTGCGGTTCATAACTTAGATGAGATATATTCCTTAAAAGCACAAATGACTGCCTTGTCTAAACAACTACAAAACCACACCATGTTAGCTAATGCCATTCATATCCTAGTAGTTGTGTGTGAACATTGTTGAGGTAACCATCCTAGTAATAGATGTGAAAAAGGGAATCCATTCTTGGGACAAGTTGGGCGAACTAGTTATGTTTGTTACAATTACCGTAGGAATAATCCCTATAGTAATAACTACAACCCAGGTTAGATAAACCATCTAAATTTCTCTTGGGGTAACCAAAGCACCATAAAACCTCCTCAAGAATCATCTCAACAAGAAAAAAACCATCTTTAGAAGAAGCTTTGGTCCAACTATCAACAACCACAACTAGCTTCATGAAAAGAACTGATCAATTCATGGCTGAAACCCAAGACAACTTTCAAAACCAATCAACAAAAATTAGAAGCTTAGAAACTCAAGTAAGTCAACTAGCCGATATGATAGGTGGAAGAATACAAGGTAATTTGCCTAGTACTACTGAAGTGAACCTAAAGGAACATTGCAAACCTATTACTTTGAGGAGTGGTAAGGAATTGGAAGAACTTAGAAAGTTGAGAGACCAAAGGAGAAGGTAGAAGAAGAATAAGTTGTTACCCCCATACCACCATTGAAGATTATTGATGAAAAAGTTCAAACCACACCATTTCTTATTCAAGAACCAGTGCCTAAAGCTCCTTTTCCTCAAAGGCTACAAAAGAGTAAGCTTGACAAGTAATTTTCTAAGTTTTTGGAGGTCTTCAAGAAATTACATATCAATATCCCTTTTGCGGAGGCCTTAGAGCAAATGCAAGTTACGTCAAGTTTATGAAAGACATACCCTTGAAGAAAGGGACACTATAAGACTATGAGACAGTTGCATTAACTGAAGAGTGTAATGCCATATTGCAAAAGAAGCTACCACTAAAGCCTAAAGATCTAGGAAGTTTCTCTATTGCTTATTCTATTGGTGAATCTTTCTTTACTAATACATTATATGATTTGGGTGCAAGCATAAATGTAATACCTTTATCTATTTTTAGAAAGCTTGGTCTAGGTGAGGCACAACCCACTACAGTCCCTTTGCAGTTAGTTAGCTAATCGATCCATTAAGTATCCAAGAGGAGTGATTGAAGATGTGTTGGACAAAGTAGACAAATTCATATTCCCAGCTAATTTCATTATGTTTAATAAGGAAGAGGACAAGGAGATACCTATTATCTTAGGTAGACCGTTTTTGGCAACTGGTAGGGCATTAATTGATGTCCGAAAAGGTGAGTTGGTATTGCATGTACAGGAAAAAGAGGTAATATTTAATGTTTTTGGTGCCATGAAATATCCGGATGACATTGAAAATTGCTTTTGAATTGATGATGTAAATTCTATGGTATTAAAACACAAAAATTTACCTTTGGATGCATTAGAAGCCAGATTGACATGTTCTAGTTTGCTTGATGAATTTGATGAATGTGAAGTAATTGAATATGTGAATTAGATGGACTCTTTTGGTCAAAACCATAGGAACTATTGTGAGCCTTTAGGACAGGGACCTACAAGACCTTTACCTTTATTCAAAAACCACCAACTCTTGAGTTCAAGCAATTACTAAGCCATCTTAGATATGCTTACCTTAGAAGTCATTTACACTTCCACTTATTATATCATCTAAATTGACTAGTGTAGAAGAAGAAAAGTTGTTAAGAGTGTTGAGAGAACATAAGACTGCTGCAGGGTGGTCTATTTTCGACTTGAGAGGGATTAGTCCTTCCATGTACAAGCATAGAATTCTCATGGACGAGAATTGTAGACCATCAATTGATGCACAAAGAAGACTAAACCCCACCACGAAAGAGGTAGTGAGAGTTGAGGTGTTAAAGTGGTTAGTTGCTGGACCCTATATCGGATAGCTCATAGGCTAGTCTAGTTCAAGTAGTACCTAAAAAGGGAGGGATGCCTATTACAAAGAATGAGAATAATGAGTTACTTCCAACTCGCACAATCACTGGATGGCGTATTTGCATAGACTAGAAAGTTGAACAAAAGCTACTAGGAAAGACCGCTTCCCTTTACCCTTTGTTGACTAACGCTAGATAGGTTGGCTGAACATGAATTCTATTATTTCTTAAATGGTTATTCCAGATACAATCAAATTGCCATAGCACCCGAAGACCAAGAAAAGACCATTTTCACCTACCGGTATCGCACCTTTGCTTTAGAAGAATGCCCTTTGGGTTATGCAATGCTCCAGCCACATTTCAAAGATGCATGATGGCCATATTTTCTGACATGATAGAGAAGAGTATTGAAGTTTTCATGGATGATTTTTTGTTTTCGGGAAGACTTTTGATCAATGTTTAGATAACTTAAAGCTAGTTCTTAAGAGGTGTGGAGAAACTAACTTGGTTCTAAATTGGGAAAAATGTCATTTCATGGTAAAGGAGGGGATAGGTTTGGGCCATAAGATATCACCTGTAGGTATTGAGATTGATAGGGCGAAAATAGCAACAATTGAGAAACTACCACCACCAACATCGGTAAAAGGGATTAGAAGCTTTTTAGGCCATGCGAGTTTTTATAAGAAGTTAATTAAAGATTTTTTCAAGATTTCCAAACCACTTTCGAATTTACTTGTGCAAAATAACCTATTTGTTTTTTATAAACACTGCATGCAGGCTTTTGATACTCTAAAAGCAAAGTTAGTGACAGCTCCTATTGTGGTAGCACCATATTGTGAGCTACCTTTTGAGCTAATGTGTGATGCAAGTGACTATGTAGTGGGTGTAGTGCTTGGATAGTAACGAAATATCATGCCATATATTATGCTAGTCGCACCCTCTTTGATGCTCAACTTAATTACTTCGCAACTAAAAAAGAGTTGCTTGCTATTGTATTTGCTTTTGATAAATTTAGGCTATATTTAATTGGTATTAAGGTAATTATGTACACAGATCATTCTGCTATTAAATACCTTATGACAAAGAAAGATGCAAAGCCCAGGCTCATTCACTGGGTGCTGTTACTACAAGAGTTTGATCTAGAGATTACGGACAACAAAGGAACAGGGAATTTGGTTGCTAATCATCTCTCTCGGTTAGAACTATTGGAAGGACAAGAAGAGCATGTTCAACCTATTGATGATAACTTTTCAGATGAACAACTCTTTATTATATCTTCTAAAAAAAACTCTTCCTTGGTTTGCAGATTTTGTTAATTTTCTTACAGCAAAGATCACTCCACCAGATCTTGCCTATCAACAGAAAAAGAAATTCTTTGTTGATGTCAAGCATTATTATTAGGACCATCCCATTCTCTATCAACATTGTCCAGATCAAATTATACAGAGATATGTACCGGAAGAAGAGATGGAAGACATTCTAAAGCACTGCCATGCACCAGAATGTGGAGGTCAGGATAACAACTAACAGTAAAAGTTGTTCAAGTAGGTTTCCTTTAGCCCACTCTATTTAAGGATCCTCATAAATTTGTTGCCAATTGCGATAGGTGTCAAAGAACGGGCAATATTTCTAGACGAAATGAAATGCCATTAAAGAACATGCTAGAAGTGGAGCTATTTGATGTACGGGGCATCAACTTCATGGGACCATTTCCATCCTCTTGCAACAACAAGTACATTCCCTTGGCAGTGGATTAGGTGTCAAAATGTGTGGAGGCAGTGGCAATGCCAACTAATGATGGTAAAGTGGTGCTTATAAGAAAGTACATTTTTACACCAAGGGCCATAATAAGTGATGAAAGTACACATTTTTGTAACAAACAATTCGTATCTCTATTGTCTAAGTATGGTGTAAATCATAGGAAAGCTTTCACCTATCACCTGCAAACTAATGGGCAAGCGAAGATCTCAAACCAAGAGGTGAAGAGAATTTTTGAGAAGACGGTTGTAAACTCAAGAAGAGATTGGGCAAGAAAGTTGGATGATGCATTATAGACATATCGAACCGCTTTCAAGATACCAATTGGAATATCTCTTTGTAGGCTAGTTTTTGGAAGGCATGTCATCTACCAGTTGAGTTAAAGCATAGAGCTTATTGGGCAATAAGGCAGCTGAACATGGACCAACAAAAAGCTAGTGAAAAACGATTGTTGCAATTAAATGAGATGGAAGAATTCCATAATGAGGCCTATGAGAATGCAAAGATCTACAAAGAAAGGACCAAGGCATGGCATGAAAAGCATATTCTTCTAAAAACTTTTTCACCGGGTCAACATGTACTTTTGTACAACTCACGATTGCGATTGTTTGTAGGGAAGCTCAAATCACGATGGTCCAGTCCCTTCACGGTAGTTAAGGTTTTCCATATGGTGTACTGGAAATTGGACATCTAGGTAAAAGTACATTCAAGGCCAATGGACAAAGGTTGAAGACTTAAATAAGTGATAAAGTGGAATTCAAGAACAACACCACGTTGTTTGACAAAGTTTGAAAGGCAGAACAACGTCTGACTAATGACGTAAACAAAGCGCTTCTTAGGAGGCAACCCAAGCCATAGTCTGATCTTCTACGTTTTACGTAACTGTTTATTTGCTTTCTTTATTTTTAAGTGTGTTTTTCATTTTTTATTTTATTTATGCATTTAATTTGTGTTTGTAAGTGTTTTCAGGACAAATTCCAGCTCAAGAGCTAGGTTTGGGGGAGTCATGACAGAAATGTTGTGCTCTTGTACCAGAATCACTGTGCCACTGTGCATGCTTAAGACAAAGGAACTAAGCTTTTATGCAAGTAAGTTATGCCCCTGTGCCTAATTTACTTAAATTTTTTCGTAGCCCTGTGCCCTTGCGGCATAGATGTTACGCTGCTACATGACAAGAATCCCAAAATATAAACTCCTATGTTGCGCCCCTGTGCAACAATGTGTGTGTGCCTGCGCCAAAACTTTCCTGACTTTAAGAAATTTCTCCCAAGACCTTACACTCCTACACCGTACCTTACATACGGCAGCGTAATAAAATTGAGGCAAAAATTAAATTGGGGGTAACTACGTGCTCCTGCGCGGTGTAAGATGTGCACTTGCGCAAATTTGTATTTTTATATAAAAAGAAAGGACTTGTCTTGGTCAGCATTGTTCAAATCCACCTCAACTCTTACACTCTCCCTGCGATGCCATAACCTCTAATGACCAAGGCCAGCGTTGCGCCACCTGCATTTGTTTCCTTTGCCACCTCAAGTCACCCCCCTACCCACTCTCTTTCACGTTCTCTCTCTCTCTCTCTATACACAAACTCCATTTCTCTTGATCTCTCTATTACGTGTTTGATTTAGGTAAGTCACACCTCCTCCTTGTTTTAAAATCCTTTTTTTTTTTACTCACATTGCTTTAAGTCTCCATAAATATCATGTTCTTGTTGATATTGAAGTGTTTGTGGCTACCATAATGGGTAGATTTGATATACGGAGTTGTGAGGATTGCGGATGGCATATTATTGGTAGTGTCATCATTTTAATGCTAATATATGATTTCTATTTATGCGAATTTGAATTTTGTTACATTGCCTTTGAATGGTTGATTTTGAATGCAGTTTGTCTTGAGGCCTCATTTAGCTATCGAATAATTTCTGCTTACATGGATTTTACATGCTTTCTTTTATTATTTAAGGCTGTGATTGCTTTATTGAGATTTGGGTGTATTATATGCATAAGTTAGGCTAAATGTCTTATTACATCCTCTGAATTTAAGGGTGCATGATATATTTTGATGGATGTATTTTGCTTATTACATATGTATTGTTTACAAGTGCATGATATAATATGATGGATAGCTCTTGGTGAACTTAAATTTGATTGTCGAATAAGGTCCTATTTGAGAAACATGTTAATGAAGTCATGGTTTCTATTGTTGCACATGTCTTTATTTGCCAATTTAATTTTGGAATTAGGGTGATGTGCTTCTGTTTTGTTGGCATCTATTTTTTATAGGATCTTGAGTATTCAAATGGTTCTAATCCTTTTAGCATAAAAAGATAGTTCAATGATTAGATATAGCTGCATAATGCAAATTGATTATTTGTTTTACAATTCATACGTTATTCAGTGATTTTCAAGTTCCTGCTCTATTATGAATTACAGATTCAACATGACTTTATCATTCAAAATATTTGTCTTGCTCATGAGCCATTTCAAATAAATGAATGTTTTGGTTATATGTGCCTTCTCAGAATTGCTATTAGGTTTTGAGTACAAACACAACTGTGACTTTTGCATATATGATTCGGGAAAAAAAACAAAGAAGTCATGTTGGATGTAAGTAGAATTTAAACATTTGAGATTGTATTGCTTGAATTTTGTGCAGGTCTATGGCACCTAAGAAATGAAAGGTTTCTAAATCCACGAAAGCATCCATATCAACTCCTCCTTCTTCATTTGATCGGTATATCTTCAAAAGTGCTAATGTTGTAGCTCACTGTCAAACTACAATTCTAGCCATAAGCTATTTACAGAAAGGAGGCATTGACATCACCAACGCTGCATTATAGAGCACATGAGGCAGAGACACATGGCAAACATTTATGGCACAACCTAAGCATGCTATTGTACCTGTAGTATGAGAGTTTTATGCTAATGCCAAGGAGAGGACAGGATATAATATGTATGTGCGTGGGAAGCAAGTTTCTTTTAGCCCTCTGTTATTAATTGGTTTTACAAGCTACGCGATATTGGTGAATGTGATTACTACCGGTATAAGCCAAATTTGAAGTTTGATGACATCCTCACTTATCTTACTATAGCGGGTACTTAGTAGGGTTCTTTTAGAGCTAATCGAGGGGAGGCTAGTACGTTTCTGACCTCCATCATGCGAGTTGAGTTACAGGCATTGAACCTTATTGTTTATGCTAAGATGTTGCCTAACACTCATCATGAAGAGGTTTAAAAGGAGAAGGACACCCTTTTATGTGCATTTAAGCATGGGATGTCAATTAACGTGGGCTAGTTAATTACGAATAACATCATCTATTGCATTCAAGTCAAGACTATTTAAGGACTCCCACATCCATCTATCATCACATCTCTTTGACGAGCTGTTGGGATAGTCATCGATGCAGCTGAGGAGAGATCACCTGTTGGGCCTATCATTGGTATGTAGTTTCTTTAGCCACTTGAGTGTTCATGCGTGAATGCTACCATGAAATAGTAGCCCCAGTAGCAGTTATCGCCTCTATCTTGCCGATTGACGCCTTCTCAGCGGATAGACTGGTTCAAGCATGAGCTTCAAGAGATTGGACGCGAGCTTGCTACGGTTCGACATGATGTCACTTATGTTAAACAAGTAGCTACCTATAATGATGGCAACCCAGAGGCTTCTTTATCAGTCACAGGGCCTCTCTTGACTTATTTTCACCTCCCCCACATTTTGATGAGGATGAGCAATAGCCTACTGAGGAGCTTCCTCAGGATTTCGTGACCGATGAGGAGGATGATGCCAAGGGGAGATGATTTTGTCTACACTGGTGTGCATGATGATGATCTTGGTGACATTTGGGCGACGATCTTAAGGATGATCAAGATTCGATCGACTCTTGAGTTTCCAGGGAAGTTTTCTGATTTTTGTTTTTTTTTTCTTTCATTGTTTTGTGGACATTGAGGGCATTGTGCTTCTTAAGTTTGGGAGTGCTTTACTTTATTAGTGATTGTTTGTTTTGCGTATAATGCGTGTTTGTAGTTCCTTAAAAAAAATTCTTGCTTGCACTGTGATGGCCAATGATAGGATGATGATTGTTTACCATAGATAACTCTTAGAAATTGAAAAAATTTTTATGCAATCTATGGGTTTGATTCAATTGATAGTTTTGTCTTATTCTCAATTCCTTGAATACCGTTTGAGCACATCCAGTCATGGTCATTGAAATTGATTGTTGATTCAATGAAAGCTTATGTAATGCAAATGTTTCATTAGACTTCAAAAAGATTCTAGAACTTGCTTGATTGTTGGTTGAGGCGAAATCATAGACAACTCAACACTAGGGAAATGATTTAGGCCATCCTTGGACCGTTTGTGCCTTTCAAGCAAACCCATGATTTAAATTGATCCCTAGTTGTCCCATTTGAACCTATTCTATCCTTTTTCTTTCTTAACTCAAAAATTTATCCTAGCAACACATGGAATGTATCTAAACAGTGTCCCTTACTCACAAACATGTAAATGTTTCAAAACTTTTGTTGTTTTGCATTAATGAGGGTGTATAAGGGAGGATGCGATGTGTATTGATATTATTTTATACAGCTGGATATGCAGTTTTTGAAATCTAGTTCGTTGTAGTTTCAATTCTTTGCATTATTCTCTCTATTCAAAAAAAAAAAAACAAGAACTCGATAAGTTGGTTTCATAGCCTTCTTAGTTTAAGTAAGTAAGTTCTTAAGGATGTCTCAACATCTAGTACCTTAAGGCTAACTGGCTTGAGAGTTACTAGCTGAAAGCTTGTTACACAAACTAACAAGAAAGCTTAAGGAAATCAACATTGCAATATCCAATTAAAAAAATAAACAAAAAAGAAAAAAATGAATTAAAAAAAAAGAGAGAATCTTGCGATCAATCAAAAGAACGTAAAATATGGGGTTCTGTGTGTATTTGCAGTAACAATGAGTGGTTCTTAAAATACAAAAGGGGAAGTGAGTCAGTTGAAGTTTGATGGTGTTGTAATGCAAACATTGATTGATAAGGTTGAATTTTTATGGCGTTTTGAGGATTTTATATGCTTTATGAGTAAATTAAACTGAAAAATTTGACTCTTTCATACCCTTATGACCCTACCATACACTACAAGCTTTGAAAAGTCCTACTTCATCTTTGGTGTTGCGTTTGTTTACATTAGTGGAGAGTAGCATGATTAGAAAGCCTATGGAATCTCAGTTTTCTTGCAACACATAAAAAATTGTTTTGATTCATTTTGTTGCATAATCTCATCTGAATTACGATCAATTATTTGAGAATGACTCATCACAAACACAATTGAGGAATTACAAATGGACTTGACTGATTTTGAGTAAGAATCCTAGATGATTTGTAAGTTTGAAATTTCTTGTGAGTTATAAATGATGCAATTTTTTAGGCCAATCACAGTGTTAAGTGCAAGTTCAAATTTGAACAAATAACTTTTGATTCAATTTTGTTCGTTCGCTTTCATTCGAATTTTTATTGATTATTTTTATCTTTTGTTTTGCTTGAAGACTGGCAAAATATTAAGTTTGGGAATATTTGTTAGTTTAATTTTATTCACTAATTTATTAACTTTAAATTTAATTTTTTATTAGCTTTATTTTAAGTAAAAGGAGTGGAAAATAATGTGCTAATTAGGTTTATTGCAGATTTTCGGAATTAAATCTGATTTGTAATAAAGCACAGCAATAACAGGAGTTAAAGGGCTTCAAGTAGAAATTTTCAAGATTTTAGAACCAAAGAAGTGTTGCTCCAATGCAAGATGGGTGGCACAACAGCACAAGTTCTCAAAAAAAGATCAAGAATCAGAGACATTGAGCTCCTATGTAACTTCAGCCACGCTTCTACGCAAGTTCGTATATGAAAAAAATTCAGAAATCCTATTTCATCTAGGATTTGGATCTCGTTACATATAGAGTATAAATAGGCGTATTTTAGGTATTTTCTAGGGTTAGAGAGAACTCATTAGAGGTGTACAACTCTTGGAGTCAAAAATCGAGATTGAATCTTCAACAAATCTTTAAAATTTCTAGTTCTTTCTTCCTCTTCGCATTCATTGATTTCAAATCGATTTTTTGTTGTTTCTCTTTACATTATGAGCTAAATTTCTTTTTCTAGGGTTAGGATGTAGCCAAATTGATACTATAATTATTTTAATTCAATATATTAATGTTTATTTAATTCTTGTTCGGTGAATTATTCATATGTTTAATGCTTGTGATTGTCTGGCCAACTGTTGCATGAAATTGAGATAAAAATTGGATTGAGAAGTTGATTTACATTATTCTTTGATTAATTTGCCATAAATTCGCATGAGATATAGATATAATTGTTATTTGTGTAACTATATTTGATTTCTTATACTTAATGGATAATTATAGGTTGTTAGATGAGAAAAAGAATGTGATTCTCCCTATAATTATATATTGTTACTACTTGAGAAAGAATAACAATTACTTTAGTGAAATTGGTTGTCAACAAGTGAATAAACATTGATTAATTTGGATCAAAATAATAGAGTGGATAACTTAAGTAAAGCCTGATACCCTAGATCTTAATTCATTGGATTCTTCTTAATTTAGTTTAAACATTATTTATTTTCTTAGTGTTTAATTTCTATCTAGTTATTTAGTCAGTTAATTCTTTCAAATTTGCTATTAAAATTTTATCGTTCAAATAAAATCAGAATTAGATTGAGTTTAATAGTTATAAACCAATCCTCGTGGGAACGATACTCATTCATCATTATATTACTTTTCATAATTCTAAGCACTTGAGGATTTTGCATAACAACTACCAAATAAATTTGCTACAAAACATATTATTTTAACAATTACATGTCATTAATTACATATTTTTAACTACAACTTTTGCTATATTCTACAACTAAAAGTTTCATATAAAAAACATGTTTTTTATATCAAAACTAATTTGTTGCTAAATGAGTTTATTGACAACAAAATATTTTTGCAGCCAATTAACATTTGTAACAATGTCTTTCCAAATTGTTAAACCTATTTTCTACAATTTATACTTCAATGTGCGACAAACAATTTCATTGCGATAGCAACCTTTTTTAGACAACATTTGTTTGCAATTGAAAAAATTAGGCCACCAAAATATTTTGTCCCAAAATATTTTTCAAAACAATGTTAGTCACTATTAAAAAAGAAATTATAACATATATTTTTTTAGCAACAAAATATTTTATAATTAAAAGTTACTTTTCAAGTCAAATATATCATCATTGTTGTATGAATCTATGGACAATCAAATATTTTCATTGCAAAATGTGTTTCTAAGCAAATTCTTACTCTTCAAATAAACTTTTAACAACAAATTTGATATAAGTCTGCTACAAATAATTTTCTTACTAAAACAATGAATTTGCATCAATTTGCATTTTGTCTTAGAAACTTTCCGCAATGAGGATTCCGTGACAACTTGGGGATGATTGATATTTTATTATAGAAAACCATTAACAACAAAAAACATATTTTGCACAACAAATTAATTTGTCTCAAAAAGTCGATTTTGTTGTAGTGGGTGTAGGAATTAAACCGAGCTTAGAAGTCTTGTTTAGTATATATTTGGATTAGGATAAATTTATTTGATTTGTTTTTGTATATCATTTGATTCCATTGTTTGAGTAGAAATTGTCTTTGATTCCTATATAAGCTTGTATTTTATGTACATTTCAATAGAAGAGAATTAATCAATTTTCCTTTCACATGTTTTTTTCTTGTGTTGCTTGAGTTGATGTTTTATTTTCCTAAAATTGGTATCAAAGCTAAGAAATTCATGGAATTTCTCAAGTTCAATTGAAAAAGTAATTTTTAGTAATGGAGAGATCGGATGCAACTTATTTTTGCATATGAAGATATTTAGGAAATTGTAGAGCGGCGATTTGAAAAACCAACAAATCAAGTAGTAGAATTGATAGAAGACAAATAGAAAACCTCGCCTATGATCGAAAGAAAGATATAAAAGTTTGGCTTTATATCAATCAATATGTGGATCTCAATATCTATCACGAGATTGCTCATGTATGATTAGCCAAAGAAGCATGGGATTTCTTGATGAACACCTATGACAGTGTTAGGGAAAGAAAAATTGTGTCCCAAGTCGAGTCCTAAACATGCCTTGATTCAAGATTGGAAACTTGAAAAGAGACCCAGAACTCCAATGTCGAGATAGACACTCATGAGTCTGAACCCCTTGAGAATAGAGAAGAAAAACAAATTGAACACGAATCTTTGTTGTCAACTGTCGTAGCCGCCATGTGTCACTTTCAACTGGAGAGTGGATTACTTTCAACTGGAGAGTGGATTCTTACCTCTACCACCATAAAATAGATAAGGAAATGTTCAACAAACTTTCCTTCTTTAAAACGACTAAATTTGGTAGGATGGCCTAAAGAAACTCTATTAACACTTTGGTTATACCAACAACCATTGTGATCACCAACAAGTCAGATGTTAACACCCTCCCAGGAAGCTTCATCGGTCGTTGCAAATGATGAATCAGAAGTCGATGCCAATCAAGATGGTCGAAATCCACCACAATCGCCACCATAAGAGGAGAAACAATCATTCAGTATGAAAAACACTGAAAATTGGCAAGTGACTAGACACCTCTCATTCCAATCAACTCAAAATGGCACAATCTACAAAACCCAAGAGATTTTGCCTAGTTTTATGGCCGAAAAATAGCCCATTCACGATTTGCTTCACGATTTGCATCGCAGATTACCGTTGGCACCCTAGGACGGAAATATTAGACAGGCTTCCCTATAATGGCAAATATTATTCAAGTCCCTTCGATGAAAAATATCAGTTTTGTTCATATTTATGGGAAATATCATTTGACCCCCACTAGGTTTGGTTTGTGACAAAGAAGCCCTTGTAGAATCTTCATTTGGTTATTTTTTTTTTCAAAAGATCATTTTGAACCTACAATAGATAAATATGTCCAATAAGAGAAGGAATGTTATTTTTTGTTAAGGTTTTAAAGAGAAAAGTAGAGAACTTATTTGCATTGGATGATAAGTTGCTATATTAGAGAGTATAGTAATTACAAAGTTACTTATGTAAAGCTTGGTTAAAGGGGGGCAATGTAGGAATTAAACTAAGCTTAGAAGCCTTGTTTAGTTTATTTGGATTAGGACAAAATTATTTGATTTGTTTTGATATCATTTAGTTTCATTGCTTTAGTAAAACTTGTCTTTGATTCATATATAGCTTGTATTTTACGTATATTTCAATAGAAGAGAATTAATTAATTTTCCCTTTAATTGTTTTTTCTTTTGTTGCTTGAGTTGGTGCTTTTTTTGCCTATAGGAGGGCATGGACACCTAGGCGTTGGACATCCTAGTAAGCAGTACTATGTGGAGGAGGACATCATGGTGGGCCTCATAAAGTACATGGCCATGGAGGAGGAAATCATCATCATCACCATCCATATTAGAAAAGCAATCGATATGATCATAATTAGTAATATGGTGTTGAGGAGTTATAAATAGCAGTAGATAATAAGAGATTGTGACACAATGTTGAATGCTTTGGTATTGTTGTGGGCTTCTTTCTAATTATGTGATGATGAATCGGATGCTCAATTGTTTCAAGTTTTTGTCTAGTAAATGTGGATCCAACTTTATATTATCATCTTCATTATATTTTGATATACAAAAAATAATATTATACTTGTTACAAAAAGTTTAGTCTACTTCATGGCTCTAATTTTTTTTTTGGTTAAAAAGTATAATTAATTCAATTAGATGATTAATGTGAGGAATTTCTCTTTTATCATAAAATGGAGCAACCATATGCAAGAGCTAACTGACTGACTTAAGGGCCTCGATGTCTCTTCATTATAATCAGGGGGTGGACTTATCCAAGGGTTCTTTGAAAAAAAAATCAAAAGTTTTAAGGTTAATATTAATTCCATTGAGGTATTAAAAAAATACACTTCAGTCCCTTTGATTTTCAAGATCATCACATAAATTCGTTTTGTCAAATTTCTTTAAAAAAGAATGATTGCTTAACATATTTATTGGCCTCAAGGTAACTAATTCCATATCTTTAATTCTTTCTATATTTTATTATAAGATATATTACATTTTATATTATTAGTAATAGATTTCAACAATGTGATATAATTGTAAAAGTATATGATTTCATATTTAAGAAATTAGTTTTGATAGATCATAAATTCCTATATGTTGGATTTAGGTTGTAATTAGTAGCTAATAACATATTTGAGATTTTAACTTATCATGTATATACAGTTAATTATATAGTGTTAAGATAGCACATCTCACCCTTATCTAGTGTTAGTTAATAATATAGTGTTTAATTAATCTTAGCTTTACATATGGACAAGATTATTTATATGGCTCAGCATGTTTGCTATATGTTATTAGATACACTTGCTGGAAGAATGGTTGGCTGCCATCTATTCGTTAGGTCGTTAGGTTGTATTCTAGTTTTAATATATAGAAACTTCTTGCTCAATTTGCTTTTAAGTTGAGACCATTCGCTAAAACCCATTTTTTATCTTGGTATCAAACCTCTATGGCAAACGCCATGTCAAGCGGCATACATAACAGCTTTCCTTCATCAAATACTGAGAGTGGTTCCACCTCACGAGTCAACTATTTTGTTGGAAACTCACCTTTCAACAGCACCCTAAATCAATCATTTCCACTGAAACTTAAAGAAAAAAATTATATAGTTTGGAAACAGATGGTGCTTCCAACACTTAGAGGACATAGGCTTGATGGCTTTGTTCTTGGGACTAAGGCCTGTCCATCTGAGCACATCACAACAATAGAGAGTGGAGGAGAAGCTCAGCTCCAGCTTAATCTAGAGTATGAAGAGTGGATTACGATGGACAATCTCTTAATGGGTTGTCTTCTTGGTTCTATCACAGAAGAAGTAGCTGCCTAGGTAATAGATCAAACCTCCTCTCGAAATTTATGGAAAGCATTAAAAGAGTTGTGTGGAGTTAGAAATAGATCTATGATTTCAAACCTAAGGTTTGATTTATAGACAACTAGAAAAAATTCAATGACCATGAAGGAATATCTTGTCACAATGAAAAGGATAGTAGATAATTTGATGGTAGTAGGAAGTCCTACTCCTCTTAATGATCTGATTTTATTTATTACTTTGGTTTTAGATGTTGAGTATAACCTTATGGTTGTTCAAATTCAATTGAAAGAGAATATGTCATGGCACGAACTTCAAGCCACTTTATTGAGTTTTGAAAATATATTAGAGAGACTTAACAATTTCTCAAACTTGAACATTAACCAAGCCTCAGCAAGCCTTACTGTTAGCAAACAAAGTGGCTTTAACAACAAGCAACCAAGTCAAGGAAGTTCAAAATATCCTGGCCAGGGAACCATGGTCAAGGAGTTGGAAGGGGAAAAAATGGTTGACGACTAAGAGGTAGAGGTGGTAGATTTGGTTAGCCAAGCCCATATGTCAAATTTGTGGGAAAATAGACCACTCTGCTGCTACATGTTTCTATAGAACATAAATGAGTTATATGGGAAGCTCTCCCAAAAACAGAAACATGAGACAACAATAGTTTGGAGTCCTTCCTCAATAACAAAACTAGCGGCCTCAACAACAAAGCCATTTAGCTACATTCACGCTTCTCTAGATGTAGTGGCAGATGATGCTTGGTATGCTAATAGTGGGGCAACAATTCATGCAACTGCTGACCCTAGAATGATCAATGTGAGAAATGATTACAATGGTAAGCATACACTTTCTATTAGTGATGGCAGCAAACTCCTTATTTCACATATTGGCCACTCCAATTTCCACACACATAACACTACCCTTCTATGGAAAAACATTCTGTGTGTACCAAGAATCACCAAAAATTTACTTAGTGTTTCTAAACTTACTTAAGATAACAGAGTGTATGTTGAATTTCACTCTACCTTTTGCCTTGTGAAGGATAAACAAACACAAAAAGTTTTGCTATAGGGGAGAATTAAGAAAGGTCTCTATCAAATTCAACCAAGTCTTAGGAGTTTTGTCTCATCTCATCTCAAGTAACAAGAAGAAATCAAAGAGTCTGTAGATACAGTTTCCAAGTTCTCTAACTCTTTAAGATCTTTAGTTTCTTCTAAGTGCAAGTTGGAAAACGTGAAATCTTGTAATATGAGTTACACCAGTCCAAGTTGTTTTTATTTTTTTTGCTAAAAATGACATAAACCTTTGGCACGAAAGACTTGGACACCTTTCTCGTAAAGTTTTGATCAAATTTTGAAACTCTGTAATGAATCTTCTTCAAAGGTTAATGAAATTTTTCGGTTTTGTGATGCTTGTCAAATGGGAAAATCTCACTCTTTACCTTTCAAAAATTCTGCAAATAAAGCTAAGCATGTCCTAGTTCTTATTCATTCTGATCTTTAGGTTCCTGCCCCAATCACTTCTAGTGTAGGATACAAATACTATATATATTTTCTTGATGATTACAGCAGGCTTACTTGGGTATAGCCTCTTAAAAGTAAAGCTAAAGCTCTCTCATCCTTTAAAACCTTTAAAGCACTAATTGAAAAGAAATTTGAAAGATCAATCAAGTGCATCCAAACTGACCGAGGTGGTGAGCTTAGAGCCTTCACTAATTTTTTGAAACTAAATGGGATAGATTCTAGAATTGCAAGCACATACACTCATGAGCAGCAAAAGAGAGCTTATAGGAAACACAAACATATAGTAGAAACTGGTCTGACTTTGCTAGCACATGCCTCAATGTCTCTCAAACACTAGTGGGAAGCCTTCCATACTACTGTGCATTTGATCAACAAACTTCCCATGCCAGTTTGAATGGTAAATCACTATGGCAAATCATTCATGGCAAAGTTCTAGATTATAAATCTCTCAAAACATTTGGTTTTACTTGTTATTCTTGCCTCAGACCTTACCAAAATCACAAATTCTAGTTTCACTCAACCAAATGTGTGTTTCTAGGCTTTAATGATTATCACAAAGGATTTAAGTGCATTAGCTCCACTGGGAGGACATATAGATCTTTAATGAAACTAAATTCCCATTCAAAAATGGTTTCCTAAACTTTAGAAGTAATTTCCTCTTAAGAAAATTCTATTATTATCTCCTCATTCTTTTCTCTGCCTTTCTTAGACAAAAAGTCATCCCAATTTGACAGTCTTAAATTTGAAAAGCAGATGACTCTAACTCTTTGTAAGGAAAGAAATGAATTTGATAGAGTTTCTTCTCATAGAGAGTCCTCTTAAAACTCTCGTGCAGTAGCATCAATAGACACACCAAGCCCAAGCACAGAAACTCAATCAAATTATCCTGGCGACAACAACTTTCCTGAAATGATAATTCCCTTACAGAACATGATAAGTGTCTATTTATATATCATTTTCATATCAATTCGTCCATGTTTCTTTGCTATATTCCTTGGTATTTTTATGTTTTTGTGTGGTTTTGATATTTGTAGGAGTTTTGGAGCAACTTGCACAAAAATGGAGTAAAACCCTTCATTTTCACCTCTGCTAGTCAACCATCTTCTCGGATTTAATTGTATTGATATACAATGAACCCGATGACATATTATATACCGTTGGAAAGCTCTCGAAGTCTATTTTCTGGAGAAATTTACGGTTTATAAATCCATTCAGTGTACCAAAAGTCGTAATCAAAACAGTGTGAGAAGTATAGAAATGTAATTCCACAAATCACTGTAGCATGTATAATACGGGATACTGTAGCAGGTTACTGTAGCAGAGTATTTAAACACATTTTAGGGTTTTATTTTGATAACTTGAAGAGGGGGAGAACGTGTTAGAGGCTGCATCTTTGGATTTCTCTCATCTCTTGGAGTTCTTGAGGGAGATTGAAGGCTTGGAAAGAGGAAGACCTACAAAGAGGAAGCCCTTGATATGGTTTTTGTGAGTTGATTGTGTAAGAAATTGTTATCCAATTCTCTAATTGAAGTTGCTTGCATTTTCCCATATCTAATGCTTATGATTGCTTGCTGTTGTATTTGGGCTGGCCAACTAAATATAATCTGGTTGTTATCTATTGCTAGACTAAAAATCTTGATCCGTAATTGTCTTGAATTTCTAATCATTAGTAGCAAAATTGTGATCAGAGATTGCAATTGGAAAATACAACCTAGGTTAAATAATCTGAGCTTGTGTGATTATTGCTTAGATCAACCTATCTTTCTTATCGTAATGCTTCTATTGAATTAAACTTAGAGAGCTTGTTCTAGGTTGTTTAATGGATAGAGATTAAATAAAGAGCTTGTTTTATTTAACAACAAAGTAAGGAAAGATTGGGATAACAGAGCTTGTTGTTATCTACGGTTGATAATTTCAATGGTGTAATTGGATGACAATTCTATGATTAATTCGCAAATCCATATCTTGTGGTAGAGAAGGATCCCTTAACCAGCTTTCTCTCATTGATCTTTCATTCAAATTTACTTTCTGTTTTGTTATTCTTTAATTGCATTCTTATTTCATTTAGTAAAGCATTCAACAAAAACCCCCCCTGTTTAGTTTATTGTTGCTGGAAATAACAAATTCAATTAGAATCAATCCTCGTGTGAACGATATCTTACTTATCACTTTATTACTTGTGCGACTAGTATACTTGCTAGTTTCGAATGCATCAACTAGTATACTTGCTGGTTTCGAACGCATCAAGTTTTTGGCGCCGTTGCCGGGGATTGATTTTCTAATCGATTTGTTATTTTGTTTTCATTCTTGATTTGTGTTTTTTTTTTTGTTTTTCTTTTCTGCTTGTTTGTGTTTAGGCGACATGGCAGTAAACTTCCAACAATTCAGCATCAGATTTGAGCCACAACTACCATGGAGAGTAAATGAGGTAAGTACTCCGAACATTGAATAACAACTTTCTGAGCTAACCTTTCTTGTGGAAAATATGGCTGTAGGACATATGCAGAAATCTTATGCATGTGAGGTATATTCTACCATGGAGCATCTAATTGACATGTATCCAACTTTACAAGAAGGAGATATGGAGCAAGCCAATGCCATGGGTGGATTTGCAGGACAAACAAGGTAATGGTATGATCCCTTCTCTAACACTTACAATGATGGATGGGAAGATTACCCTAATTTCAGTTACTGGAATCATCAACCAATCGTCCCAAATGCCATACCAAATCAACCACAAGGTTTTAATCAACTTAGAGTGCAGCAACCATTTCAAATGCAACCACCACCAATGCCACAACCAGCACCACAACCAGCTTTAGAAAACTCAGGTATGTCACTCCAGGATATTGTTAATGCACTTGCCACTAACACAATGCAATTCCAGCAGGAAACTGGGGCAAGTATCCAAAACTTGGCAAATCAAATGGGACAATTGGCCACTAGCATGAGCAAATTCGAGGGGCAAGGCTCAGAAAAATTATCTTGTCAAACGGTGATCAATCCAAGAGAGAATTCTTGTGCGATAACTTTGCAAAATGGAGAGCAATTAGATGTCCTGCCAAAGAAATCACAAACTGATGAAGAAGAAGACACCACTTCCACCATGAACAAGATATCATCTTCTAAGGTAAGTCTAAAAACTTGTTTTCCTTCTTATGTTACTCCTCTACTTTTTCCTAGCAGATTGACAAAATTGAAGAAGGAGGAACAAGAACAAGAAATCCTGGAATCTTCTCGTAAAATCGAAATAAATATACCACTTCTGGATGCTATCGAGCAAGTACCTTGTTATACAAAATGTCTCAAGGAGTTATGCACCAGCAAGAGAAAGTTAAAAGGGAATGAGAAAGTAAGTGTGGGGGAAAATGTTTTAGCTGTACTACAAAGAAAAATTCCTCTAAAATGCAATAATCCAGGTACGATCACCATTCCATGCACCATTGGTAAAACCAAGTTTGAAAGAGCTATGTTAGATTTAGAAGCATTTATTAATGTCATGCCATATTCTATTTATGCTTTTTTAAATCTTGGACCTTTTGCGAAAACTAATATTACCATTCAAGTTGCTGATCATTTTAATGCATATCCCAAAAGAGTTGTGGAAGATGTGCTTGTGCTGGTGAATCAATTGGTTTTCCCAGCAAACTTCTATGTCCTTGAAATAGAGGATCAGACATCTCCTAATCTAACTCCGATTCTTTTAGGGAGACCATTCTCAAAAACTGTTAGAACCACGATTGATGTTCATGATGGCACTCTCATCATAGAGTTTGATGGCAAGGTGATATGTTTCAATATTTTTGAGGCAATGAGGTACTCTAGTGACTTACATTCTGTTTTTGCAGTTGACGTTGTTGATTCTTTGCCACAACAATATTTTGAGTTAACTCGCAAGAATGGATTGGATGTAGCTATTAGTGAGCATATAGGGACAGAAAATTCCAATGAGTCAGGAATTTTGATACAAGTGTCCAAAGAAACGGAGGAAGCTATGGCATGCTTAGATGAGACTATAGCTATAATCACAAACAGGTATGATGTTTCGTACATTGAATTGCCTTTATCTAATGAGAAACTTCTTCCTTCTGTGATGAAAGCCAATACCTTAGAGCTTAAGTCACTGCCAGATCATTTGAATCATGGATTCTTGGGTGAGAATGATACTTTGCGAGTTACAATGAAATGGGCCTTGCACGAATACAAGAAGAGAAACTCGTCCGAATACTTATAGATCACAAAATAGCTATTGGGTGGACGATTGCTAACATCCAAGAGGCCCAGCCGTAATGCAAAAAATTGCACGCAATTCTTGTTGGAAAAAGGATCCAAGCCCACTAAAGAAGCACAGCAGAGATTGGACCCTCCCATGATGGAACAAACGTCGAGCTGAGGACGTTAAACCAAGCACTTATTGGGAGGCAACCCAATGTTTTTGCAAAATAAATAAAAAAAAGAAAAGAAAAATAAAATAAGGTAATAATGATCGATTTTTCTGTCTCGAGGAGATTCCTTTCTAGGCCATCAAATTGATCAGTTTTTATCTCTCTTTGCCATCTGTCTTATTTGTTTTTATATTTCTTTTACTTGTTTTTGACTTTTGTTTGCTATTGTGTTGTTATCTCTTCTATGTGTCTTTAGTTTCGTTTCTGCTCTTTTCTTTTCCTTCCTTTTGTTTAATTTGATTATTTCGTACTTCGAATTCATATTTGTTGGCAATAGCTTGAGAAAACATACCAAACGGAAGTTGAAGTCCATTGCTTGAATGATTTGAATAATCGTGCATATCTATGAGAAGAACAAACTCCAATCGCATTAAATTATCTGGATAATATCTCGTCCTTTTCTTTTTTTCCCCCTCCTCTTCAATGGATGCCGATATCTTTTCTCCTCTTCGTAAATATTTTCCTTCACTTCCTCAAAATGCTGTGTTTAAAATTTATAAAGTACGGAGGACTAGACTTTGGGCGTTGATGCTCCTAAATGTGCCTGCTGATATCCGATGGCTTATCGAAGCCAAGGTGAGATTGTCCGGTGAGCCGGACATTAATCTCGCAAAATACATGCCTGGTCTAGGAAGAGCTACTACGCCAAGAGGCGAAGAGCGAAAAGGTTACAAGTATGTTATAAATGTGCTAGATGGAATTGTAACCAGACTTGTCGTTCATTAGGTTTTGTGTCCAGGAATAGAGAAGATAAACTTTCATTTATTAAGAATGGTTTGAGTAATGAGTCGCTGGATAATGTTTTATTAACTCTTAAGTCACATTCTTGTGGACTTGTTCAGCGTGAATTGCTTAATCTATGGACACAATTTCGTGATGAATTGCAGTGTTATAGTCTAGGGAATCTGACTAAAAACGACCCTGTTTGCCAGTTTATAAGAAAACTGGATGGGAAGCAAATCCCCGACTCATAGAAGGCGTTTCAGCCGTTACTGGACGTAAAACCAGAGGAAGATGTGAGCCACAATCACAACTACCTTGTATATTTGAATGTGTGTTGTTGTTGTCGAATTTTATTTTTTTTTTCTTGTTTCGTTTGATCTGATTATCAATGTTGTTTTTGTGTTATTATTGTTTGTTGATTTTGTTTGTTTTAATTTCAAGTTTTCTTTTTGACAAACCATATGACTACCCTATGGCATAAGTACACGTGGGAGATAAGTGTGGAGGTTTTGTCAACCTCCACCGAAAGTGTATCTCCATTTTTAATGCTCACGTGGGAGACAAGTGTGAGGTTTTGTCACCTCCGCCAAAGTATATCTCTATTTTTTCATGTTTCACGTGGGAGACAAGTGTGGTAGGTTTTGTCAACCCGCCGAAAGCATATCTCATTTTTTTTTCAAATCTTGGGGCGATAAATCTGCATCGAGCAACCCCCACCGAAATTATGTCCCCATGTGTCAAATTTGAGAGTTTTACGTGTGTATATATCCATTCTCCATATTTTCAAATGTCATTATTATAACCTGTCTTGCACTTGAACAGCATATTACCTAACGTGTATCATTGTCTTACACAAGGTTAGAGCACTTGTAGAAATGGAGAAAACACCAATTCGGCGATTCCAAAATATATGCGTATTTTGTGGATCGCAATTTGGTAAAGATGGAGAGTTTACAACAGACAGCTCTTGATCTTGGTAGGACATTAGCTGCGAGGGGTATTCATTTGATTTATGGAGGGGTAGTCTTGGGTTAATGGGGTGTGTGTCGACAGCTGCATCCTTGGTAGGAAGTAAAGTTCTCGGCATTATTCCTAAACCATTAGTTGTGCGAGATATCATAGGCAACACAATGGGGGAAGAGTTACAGGTCTCTAGCATGCATGAGCGTATTGCACATATGGTCATTAAATCTGATGCATTTATAGCTTTGCCCGGTGGTTATGGTACATTAGAGGAGATATTTCAAATCACCTCTTGGGCACAGCTAAACATCCATCAAAAACCCATTGGTTTGTTAAATGTCAATAATTTTTTTGATGGTTTGTTGTCTTTTCTTGATCAAGCTAATAAACACTTAAATATGCATGTTTAATAAAAGTTTAGTTCATCATATTGCATTAATAGTGTCATTAAATTCCTCAACTTAAGCATATTTGTAGCATTTGCATCTTTGGAATTAATTCTCTTAATTTTGGGTTTGTTACAGGTTCGGTAAAATGGGCATAACTCTCTATTTATCTAGATCAGAATGGTGCAATTCTTAATGTTTTGGAAAGCTGATTTCATTGTCTACAAGATTGCATTTCACAAGTATCATCAATTCGGGCTCTTAGTGACCAAAATTGGGCTTGAAATGAACCCATCTACAGTCTCAGCCCAGTCCGACCAGGCCTCAGTATTTAGACCGTATCTCTCAAAATACGTATTGAAATTGTGCAAATCAATATTTTCTAGAAAGCTGAGAGAAATATCTATAACTTTCATGAAGACATGTGATTAAAATTCTCAACATTTCAATGTAAAAATTGATGGTCAAAGTCGGTGCCTAATGATCCCAATTGTCAAAGATATTTACAACTAATATTTGACAATTATGCCTTGTAATTTGACAAGTTTGCCCCTGGATGTATCTATAAATAGAGGTGCCTTGTGACCCATTGGGGTATCTTGGCCTTGGCTGGAACATTTTGGCTTTGGCTAGGATCTTGTATTGTGTTTTGTATGTTTATGTTATTAATGAATTTCCTTTTTCTTGCATTTTATTTTCTTTCTATTATAATGTTCTTCTAATTTCTCTTTTGCTCAGGTGAAAGGGTGAAACCCTTGATATGAGAATAAGGATTCTCTAACCCTTAATATGTGCTTAATAATCTTAATCTTATAATGTTTATTCAATTGATTTAAATTTAATTTCTTAATCAATCTTGACACCACTCGTAAAGTGGAGGTCTTGATCCATTGTCGACAATCCTTGGCACATCAAATGCTTGGATCTTTATAGATGATGTATGGTTCTTCTTACCGACACGAATCTAGTTAGGAACCTTGATTTGTTGTAGACATATGTGATTGGCACATTGGATGCTTGAACCCATTTACAAGAAGTGTATAAATATTGGTAATGAAACAAATATAATTCATATAACTAAATGGGTTAATTATCCTTATTTGAAATATCAAGGGCGGATCCCCTAACCTTAGCCTTCATTGTTATTGTGTTAATTCCTCTTGTATTTTAATTATTCTATTGTTTATGAACTTTTTATTTTATTACTATGGTAGGTTCTACCACCTTATGAAATTGTTCTTTAATTTACTATGGTTGGTTATACCACCTATTTCCATGGATGGTTTTACCTCCTCTTGCTTTTTGTTTTATATTTGAATGGTCGGTAATACCGCCTACCATCTTACATATTTATTGATATTATCTTGTCATTTCTTTGAATTATTCATATCATAATTGCTTATCTTATAATTTGTAACGCTTAAATTCCCTTCCTCGTGGATCGACCCCGGTCTCACCGGGTTTTATTACTTCGACACTCCTATACTTGGGAGACAATCCTTTTTCGGATGTGTCACAAGCAGTAGAAAAAAACTTCATCTCACAGTCGGCCAGGCAAATCCTGGTTACAGCTTCAATTGCAGGGGAGTTAATTGACAAATTACAAGCATTCGTCTATTCGCCTGATCCAACAATAGCTCGGATAGATTGGTTTAGAGAAGGCAATAAGAGGCGTAAACTGGATTTAGCGCTCCATTTGTAATCTCTATCTGCTGGTTTGCTTCATTTTTGTTTGCTTTCTCTTTATTGTGTTTATTTGAGTTTTTTTTTTATGCTATTTCTTTTGAGTTTTTTTCAGGTTGTTTCTTTCACCCTAGGTAATATTTTCTAATCTTGGCTTTTAGAGTATGTTGGCCTTAAAAAGTTCAAGTTCTCTTGAAACGCATTCTGGATCTCATCATTCCATAATGGCTGAATAAGGAGGCTAACTTCTAAACTTTTTAGACCCATTCTAACTTAATTGTTTTGTTTGCTGACTTGTTGGACTTTGTTATTTTATGAGTAAGTTTTGTTTTATATAATTTAGAGTTGTTATGTGTTTTTGTCTTTATCAGTTTCGATTCAAAAAAAAAATTTGTGGAAAAACCTGAGAATGGCAGAATATGGGGTTTCCTTAACCCTTGAAACGCATTCTTCCTTAATAACTTTGTAGTTTGTTTATTTCATGTTGTTTGAAGTGTCTTGTTTCTTGTTTTGTTTTTTTCATAATAAAGGTATATAGGCTGGAAACCTTAAGTCTGCGGGCTACTGGTCCTAAGGATTGTTGAAATATACAATCTTGACTCAGGTGTAACAACGCCACGTACCTCTTTCTTGCATTTTGTGGGTCGATGATAAGATAATGATTGAATTAAGAATAACTCTTGGAAAATGATAAATGATGCATGGATCTGTGTCTTGAAATGTTTATTGGTTTTCGCTTTGCTTTTGATTCCTTGCGCAACATTGAGCACTGAGCTATTATCCTGTCTCTTATACACATCTAGATGTGTATAAGAGACAGATTTAAATGCTTCTTCAGATTTCAATGAATTCTAGAACTTGTTTGATGGTCACTCGAGGCGAAATCCTAGACTGTGCAACATTGGGGAAATGATTTAAGCCATCTTTGGACCGTTTGAGCCTTAATAGCCAACCTTGACTGAAATTGATCCCTAGTTACCCCTTTGAGCCTCTGTAAGCTTTTTTCGTTGTTAACTCACTAAACGATTTCCTAACCTCAAATGAATTTTTTTCAAACAGTTTATCCCTTACCTATGAGCATGTAGATCATTCACAATTAAATTTTGAGCTATGTTCTGGTTTTGGGAAGTTAGAAGAGGTTGGGATGTGTCATGAGCAATGCAAGTGAGTTCTCTTGTGTTTAAAAAAAAAGAAAAAAAGAAAAAAAAAGTCAATCTGTACTTATCGTCCACGTACTTACACATTGAGGACAATGTGTTGTTTAAGTGTGGGGGAGGGGAAGTGTAATAAAAAAAAGAAAAAAAAGTAAAAAAAGTAAAAAAAAAGAACAAAAGAAGAAGAATAAGATATCTATACCCTTAAGTGTTCTTAAAAAGAATGAAACAACAAAGTGTGGGGGTGTAGTTTTCTTTTGTTTTCTGCAAAAAAAAAAAAAAAAATTGAGTGTTCTAAATAAGTCTGGGGGAGTAACCTGGTGAATTGAAATGAAGTTGTGTTATAGGGTTGAGCTCTATATAGTCTTGAATGATTTATGTGTTTCTGGGTGATTTAAGCCAAATTATTATCCTTTATCATACCTTCACCCAAGCCAAACGTTACAAGCTTAATAAAGTCCTACTTGATCCTTGGTGTTGTGCATGTCTATATTAGTGGAGAGTGACTTAAAAAGCAAGCCTATGGAGTTCATTTATACACACATCTTCAATATTAAATATGATTCATTTTTATGCATAAACTCATCCGGGTTACAAGTGATCAAGTGAGAATGGCTCTACACACACACACTTGAGGAATTGAAGTGAAGCGAAACTAATATTTGGGATGAAATTCTTGATCAAGTGCATTATTTTGAAGTTTTCCTTGGGTTATAATTAAGTACAATCTTTGAGGCCTCTTTGCAAGATGAAGCATTTGTGTGTTTTAATTTTTTGTTGATTCTGTTTCGGTTTAGTTTTATTTCATATTGTCGTAGTTGCTCGAGGACTAGCAAAGTCTAAGTGTGGGGGAATTTGATAAGTGTCTATTTATATATCATTTTCATATCAATTCGTCCATGTTTTTTTTGCTATATTCCTTGGTATTTTTATGTTTTTGTGTGGTTTTGATAGTTGTAGGAGTTTTGGAGCAACTTGCACAAAAATGGAGTAAAACCCTTCATTTTCACCTCTGCTAGTCAACCATATTCTCGGATTTAATTGTATTGATATACAATGAACCTGATGACATATTATATACCGTTGGAAAGCTCTCGAAGTCTATTTTCTGGAGAAATTTACGGTTTATAAATCCATTCAGTGTACCAAAAGTTGTAATCAAAACAGTGTGAGATGTATAGAAATATAATTCCACAAGTCACTGTAGCATGTATAAAACGGGGCACTGTAGCAAGTCACTGTAGCAGAGTATTTAAACACATTTTAGGGTTTTATTTTCATAACTTGAAGAGGGGAGAACGTGGAGGAGGCTGCATCTTTGGATTTCTCCTGTCTCTTATACACATCTAGATGTGTATAAGAGACAGGGCTTGGAAAGAGGAAGAACTACAAATCCTAAGAGATTTCATCAGATTTGCTAAGTTTATCATTTCCCTTTCATCTTCTGGAATTTTTATGTATTGTATTGTATCTATGACGTTTTTGAACATGTGTAACTGAATCTGAATTGGTTGAGGGTGATTTCAAAGCCCTTGATATGGTTTTTGTAAGTTGATTGTGTAAAGAATTGTTATCCAATTCTCTAATTGAAGTTGCTTGTATTCTCCCATATTTAATGCTTATGATTGCTTGCTGATTGTATTTGAGTGGCCAACTGAATATAATCTGGTTGTGATTTAATGCTAGACTAGAAATCTTGATCCGTAATTGTCTTGAATTTCTAATCATTAGTAGCAAAATTGTGATCAGAGATTACAATTGGAGAATATAACCTAAGTTAAATAATCCGAGCTTGTGTGTTTATTGCTTAGATCAACCTATCTTTCTTATCCTAATGCATCCATTGAATTAACTCAGAGAGCTTGTTCTAGGTTGTTTAATGGATAGAGATTAAATAAAGAGCTTGTTTTATTTAACAACAAAGTAAGGAAAGATTGGGATAACAGAGGTTGTTGTTATCTACGGTTGATAATTTCAATGGTGTAATTGGATGACAATTCTATGATTAATTCGCAAATCCATATCTTGTGGCAGAGAAGGATCCCTTAACCAGGTTTCTCTTATTGATCTTTCATTCAAATTAACTTCTGTTTTGTTATTCTTAATTTGCATTCTTATTTCATTTAGTTAATCATTCAACAAAACCCCCCCTGTTTAGTTTATTGTTGTTGGAAAATAACAAATTCAATTAGAATCAATCTTCGTGGGAACGATATCTTACTTATCACTTTATGCGACTAGTATACTTGCTAGTTTCGAATGCATCAACTAGTATACTTGCTAGTTTCGAACGCATCAAAACAAAATGATAACTCAATTGAGTCATCTTCCAATTCCTTACCCAATTAATCAATAAACATTAAACAACCCATTGTACCTTACCACCCTATGATAACCAGGGCTAAAAGTGGTATCTTTAAGCCCAAATTTTTGCTGCCTCACAAATGAAATTCTGGAAAACATTGAACCTACTTCAGTTACTGAAGCAATAAATCTGATTGCTGGAGAAAGGTAATGGATCCTGAAACAGAAGCCTTAAAAAAAAACAAGACATGGACTCTAGTACCTTTCTCACCTGCTTATAACTTAGTTGAAAATAAGTGGGTCTATTCACATATGGGTATATTCACCCATTCTAGTACCCTTCAAACTCAAATATAACATAGATGGGTCCATTCATAGACACAAGGCAAGACTAGTTGCCAAAGGGTTCCACCAAACTCCAGGAGTGGACTTCTATGAGACCTTCAATCTAGTTATAAAGCAAATACAATCAGAGTTATTTTAACTCTTGTAGTGGCCAAAAATTGGTGCATACGACAACTAGACAGCAACAATGCTTTCTTGAATGGAAACATTAATGAATCAGTTTACATGACTCAACCAAATGATTATGTTGATCCTTCAAAGCCCTCACATGTTTGCAAGCTTTATAAAGCTTTCTATGGGCTTAAGCAGGCACCTAGGGCCTAGTTCCAAAGGCTGAAAAACACTTTCTTGTAGTGGGGTTTCACTAATGCTAAATTTGATTCCTCTATTTTATCTTAAGAACAAATGAGTGTTTAATATTTGTTCTTGTGTATGTAGATGACATCCTTGTTACAAGAACAAGTACTACTCAAATTCAAAGGTTTATCCATGAATTAAACAAACGATTTACATTGAAAGATTGGGTGACCTGCACTATTTTTCGGGAATAGAAGTGAGCAGGGACTCATCGGGCATCTACATGAGTCAATCAAAATACATTGGTGACTTACTCAAGAGGTTAAAGCTTGAACATTTGAAGCCCTACCTCACTCCTACCACACTCAACTCAAATAAAGCTTCAATGAATTCAAAAGACTTTGATGATGCTACACTTTATACGAGTACTCTAAGAGGCCTTTAGTACCTAACACACATAAGACCTGACATAGCTTACATCATCAACATGCTAAGTCAGTATCTCCAAACACCTAAACTCCAGTATTGGCAAGGCATCAAAAGAGTACTAAGATACTTCAAGAGTACTATACATTATGGACTTGATATTAAACCTTATAAGAGTCTCAATCTTATAGGTTTCTCAGATGCAGATTGGGTATTTGATATTGAAGACATGAAGTCAATTGGAGGTTATTGTATATTTCTTGGTGATTCCCTGGTATCTTGGCAATCAAATAAAACAACTTGTAGTCCAACATTCTAGTACTGAATCAGAGTATATGGCCTTAGCTAATGCAGCAGTTGAGATAGCCTGGTTAGAAGCTCTTCGAGGTGAACTACATTGGAAACCAAACCAATGCTCAGTTACATGGTGTGACAATACCAGTGCCAATGTATTGGCTTCCAATCCCATTCTTCATGCAAGATCTAAACAAATCAAGATTGATGTTCACTATGTCAGAGACAGAGTACTTCAAAATTTGGTAGAGGTCCATTATGTTCCTTCTTATGATCAGATTATTGATAGCTTGACAAAGCCTTTATCATCACACCAGTTTCAGTTTTTCAAGAGCAAACTTGGAGTTGTAGAAGTACCCTCCGGGAGGCGGTGGTGGTGTTGGGGTTAAGACAGGCCATCTCACCTGTATCCAGTTTTAGTTAATAATTCAGTGTTTAATTAATCTTGGCTTTACACCTGGACAGGATTAGTTATATAGCTCAACATGTTTGCTATATGTTATTAGATATACTTGTTGGAAGAATGGTTAGCTGCCATCTGTCTGTTGGGTTGTATTCTAGCTTTTAATATATAGAAACTTCTCGCTCAATTTGCTTTTAAGCTGAGACCATTCTCTGAAACCCATTTTTATCTTATAGGAGTTATTACAAATAGCCACGAACTAAGGTATAATATTACACTTACACATAACTCAGATTTTTTATAAAATAATATTCATAATCTTGTGTTTAACAAAATTTTAATAAGAGAAAAATATTACAACTAACCCTAAACTAAAGCTTAATATGACACATACCCCCACGTTTTGTATAATATCATCAAAAACCTTACTGTTAACTAATTTTTGTAAACCAACACTTAAAGTGTATAAAAGTAAATTAAATTATTCGGCTAAGTAGAAATAACCCTCCAAATGTATTTTCTTCTTGGTTAATTCCACAAATCTCCGTTGAGGTTTGCCAAAATCCCACATGACTACCTCTAATTCTAACAATCCCATATACCTCTCTTCTCTATTAAAAACTTGCTGTTACAAATATGTATTCCAAAATTACCCTTAATTGGCTAATAAAAATATTTAAATTTCCAAAAGTTCAAAAATTTAAATTAGAAAATAAAGGAATTGACTTGAAAGACTTAAACTTTATAAGAAAAATTTTTATAGGCGCAAATGCTACAATTTTTTTATTATTTCAAGATTTTAATCTAATTTTTAATGTCTTTTTTAAAGTTTATTAGCATTTTTTTTAGATTTCTCATGATAGTAGTTGAAGGAAGACTATTACCAAGTCTTTTATTTTATTTTTTATTTTAAAATTTTGAATATTTTTGAATAGTCAAAAATATATAATATTATTTATAACCCTATATTTAACAAAATTTTATTAAGTAGAAATATTACAAATAACTCTAAACTAATGCCTAATATCACACACATGCCTTGACATTTTGTAATTATCCAAAACCTTACCATTAAGTAACTTTCCTTAAATTAGCGAGCAATGTTATGCCTACAACTTATTTGCAACTAGCCTTTCTAACAATCTGATTTGGAAAAGTATCAATGAATGAATAAAAAATAAAAAGAAACAAAAGTGGTTAAATTCCATGATATGATAATTATCCATCTACTAATATTATGCCAACTTAGGTTATAAATGAATCGTACGTGTATTATTATTCTAAATGAAGACTAAAAAGGTAAAAGAGTAACAAAAGTCATCTGCTTAAGTAGAAATAATCCTGAAAAAAAATTCACATAAAATAATCTTATAAAATTTTAATGAAAAATTATAAAAAACATAAACCACCAACTACAACTTTTGAGAGAATCCTACTCTTTGGGATCCTTTGGTTGCATGGTATATATAAGCGAAGATTTTGGTTGTTTGAGCAATTTTGATATTGGTATCTCAGATTAATTTTAAAATTAATTTAAAATGGTTTTGTTTAGGGTTTTCAATTTTTTTGAATTTTTTTTGAATTCTTAATATTTAGTTTATTTTATTTTAATTATAAGAAAATTTCTTTTAGTTTTTAATTTTTTTTAGGTAGTTTAATTAATTTAATTTTTATTCTCATCATTAAAATACAATATTTTAATTAGTTTATTTTAAATTAAACTATATATTTTATATTTATCTTCTTTATTTTTAATTTGACTTTTATTATGTATCTTTTTTTTTAGAGTTTTATAAGTTACTCTATATAAAAGTTTTATATTCATTGCCTTTTAGTATAGGTAATTGATGAAAATTCTATAATTCTTTAATTTAAATGCCAAGTCAACTATAACTATTTAAATAAAGAAAAATAATATGGTCAAAGGATATAATAATTGTCCTTATATAGATTTTTAATGTGTCAAGAGATTAATTTTATAAAATTTGTTAAAAACAAGGTTATAGATAGTATATATAAAACATCATAGTTGTGGATGAGATATTAGACCTTACTTCAAGATTATTTATAATATATCTCCTAATTATTTACCTATATTATTTTATTTTTAATTAATTATATAAAATAATTATTTATTTTATTAAGTATTATGTACACACACTACACACAACGCAAATTAACTCTGAAGCTCACAACCTCACTAGGGATAGCAAAATGTATCATGGCATTGGAGATCCGTGGAGATTCCCCTCTATTGGGATGGGGATGGGGTAGAACTTCAATCCTCATATTGTGATGGGATGGGGATGGGTTACACTCTTCACCCCACACCCGCCTCACACTCTACCATTATATATAAAAATATAATATTTATTGTTATTTTTATTTTCTTATAACAAAGTATTACATATAAAAAATATATAAAGTTAAAAATACTATTTTATTTGACATTCAATATATTGATTATTGAAAAAACATAAAATATATTATTGTCTAAAAATAAATTGTTATTTATTTTGTTAAAACCCTAAATTTAGTCATATAAAAGATGTTGGTATAGGGACTGTAGTGGGGTTGGGGAAAGAATTTTCCGCATGGAGATTCCTCATCCTCGTCCCACTCTAAGAAACATAGGAAATAGATGGGGAATGGAGGTTAATTTGAGCAATGGGATGGGAATGGGGAGAGCCTCCCACTCCTTGTCCCGGCCCATTGCCTTCCCTAAGTGATAGGTGTCTATTTATGTATTACTTTCATATCAATTTGTCCATGTTTCTTTCCTATATTCCTTGGTATTTTTATGTTTTTGTGTGGTTTTGATGTTTGTAGGAGTTTTGGAGCAACTTGCACAAAAATGGAGTAAAAACCTTCATTTTCACCTCTGCTAGTCAGTGATCTTCTCGGATTTAATTGTATTGATATACAATGAACCCGATGACATGTTATATACCGTTGGAAAGCTCTCGAAGTCGATTTTCTGGAGAAATTTACGGTTTATAAATCCATTCAGTGTACCAAAAGTTGTAATCAAAACAGTGTGAGATGTATAGAAATATAATTCCACAAGTCACTGTAGCATGTATAATACGGGGCACTGTAACAAGTCACTGTAGCAGAGTATTTAAACACATTTTAGGGTTTTATTTTCATAACTTGAAGAGGGGAGAACGTGGTAGAGGCTGAAGCTCTGGAATTCTTTCATCTCTTGGAGTTCTTGAAGGAGAAAGGAAGCTTGGAAAGAGGAAGAACTACAATCCAAAGAGAATTACATCAAATTTGCTAAGTTTTTCCCTTCCCTTTCATTTCTGGAATGTCTCCATGTTGTATTGTATTTACCACGTTCTTAAACATGTGTAACTGAATCTGAATTGGTTGAGGGTGATTTCAAAGCCCCTGATATGGTTTTTGTAAGTTGATTGTGTAAGGAATTGTTATCCAATTCTCTAATTGAAGTTGCTTGTATTTTCCCATGTCTAATGCTTATGATTGCTTGCTGATTGTATTTGGAATGGCCAACTGAATATAATCTGGTTGTTGTCTATTGCTAGATTAGAAATCTTGATCCGTAATTGTCATGAATTTCCAATCGTTAGTAGCAAAATTGTGATCAGAGATTGCAATTGGAAAATACAACCTAGGTTAAATAATCCGAACTTGTGTGATTATTGCTTAGATCAACCTATCTTTCTTATCGTAATGCTTACATTGAATTAAACTTAGAGAGCTTGTTCTAGGTTGTTTAATGGATAGAGATTAAATAAATAGCTTGTTTTATTTAACACCAAAGTAAGGAAAGATTGGGATAACAGAGCTTGTTGTTATCTACGGTTGATAACTTCAATATTGTAATTGGATTACAATTCCATGTTAATTCATAAATTCATATCTTGTGGCAGAGAAAGAACCCTTAACCAAGTGTCTCTCATTGATTTTTCACTCCATTTTACTTTGTGTTGTGTTATTGTGTATTTACATTAATATTTCATTTAGTTAATCCATCAAGAAAACCCCCCCATTTATTCTGTTGTTGCTTTTGAATAACAAATTCAGATAGAATCAATCCTCGTGGGAACGATATCTACTTATCACTTTATTACTTGTGCGACTAGTATACTTGCTAGTTTCGAACGCATCAAGGTTTTGGCGCCGGTGCCGGGGATTGATTTTCTAATCGATTTGTTATTTTGTTTTCATTGTTGATTCATATTTTTGTTTGTTTTTCTTTTTTGATTGTTTGTGTTTAGACGACATGGCAGTAAACTTCCAACAATTCAGTAGTCGATTTGAGCCACAACTACATTGGAGAGTAAATGAGGTAAGCACTCCGAATATTGAACAACAACTTTCTGAGCTAACCTCTCTTGTGGAAAACATGGCTGTAGGATATATGCAGAAATCTTATACATGTGGGGTATATTCTACCATGGAGCTGTCTCTTATACACATCTAGATGTGTATAAGAGACAGGAACAAGCCAATGCCATGGGTGAATTTCCAGGACAAACAAGGCAATGGTGTGATCCCTTCTCTAACACTTACAATGCCGGATGGGAAGATCACCCTAATTTTAATTATTGGAATCATCAACCAATCGCCCCAAATGCCATACCAAATCGGCCACAAGGTTTCAATCAACCGAGAGTGCAGCAACCTTTTCAAATGCAACCACCACCAATGCCACATCCAGCACCGCAACCAGCTTCACAAAACTCAGGTATGTCACTCCAGGATATTGTTAATGCACTTGCCACTAACACAATGCAATTCCAGCAGGAAACTGGGGAAAGTATCCAAAACCTGGCCAATCAAATGGGACAATTGGCTACTAGCATGAGCAAATTCGAGGGCCAAGACTCAGAAAAATTATCTTCTCAAACGGTGATCAATCCAAGAGAGACTGCTAGTGCAATAACTTCACGAAGTGGAGAGCAATTAGATGTCTTGCCAGGGAAATCACAAACTGATGAAGGAGATGACACCACTTCCATCATGAACAAAACATTGACTTCTCAGGTAAATCCGATAACTCCCATTCCTTCATATGTTACTCCTCCACTTTTTCCTAGTAGATTTGCAAAATCGAAGGAGGAACAAGAACAAGAAATCCTGGAAACTTCTCACAAAATCGAGGTAAATATACCACTTCTGGATGCTATTGAGCAAGTACCTCGTTCTACAAAATTTCTCAAGGAGTTATGCACCAACAAGAGAAAGTTGAAGGGAAATGAGAAAGTAAGTGTGGGGGAAAATGTTTCAGCTGTATTGCAAAGAAAAATTCCTCCGAAATGCAAAGATCCAGGTACGTTCACCATTCCAGGCACCATTGGTAAAACCAAGTTTGAAAGAGCTATGTTGGATTTAGAAGCATCTATTAATGTCATGCCATATTCTATTTATGCTTCCTTAAATCTTGGACCTTTTGCGAAAACTGGTATTACCATTCAACTTGCTGATCATTTTAATGCATATCCCAAAAGAGTTGTGGAAGATGTGCTTGTTCAAGTGAATCAATTGGTTTTCCCAGCAGACTTCTATGTTCTTAAAATAGAGGATGAGACATCTCCTAATCCAACACTGATTCTTTTGGGGAGACCATTCTTGAAAACTGCTCGAACTAAGATTGATGTTCATGATGGCACTCTTACCATGGAATTTGATGGCGAGGTGATTCGTTTCCATATTTTTGAGGCAATGAGGTACCCTAGTGACTTGCATTCTGTTTTTGCAGTGGATGTTATCGATTCTTTGGCACAGCAACTTTTTGAGTTAACTTGCAAGGATGGATTAGAAGTAGCCATTAGTGAGCACATAGGGGCAAAAAATTCCAGAGAATCGAGGAAGTTGATACAAGTGTATAAAGAAGTGGAGGAAGCTGTGGCAAGCTTGGATGAGACTATAGCTATCACCACAAACAGGTATGATGTTTCGTACATTGAATTGCCTTTATCTAATGAGAACCTTCTTCCTTCTATGATGAAAGCACCTGCCTTGGAGCTTAAGCCTCTTCCAGATCATTTGAAGCATGTATTCTTGGGTGAGAAAGATACTTTGTCAGTCATAATAGCAAAGGGCCTTGTACCATTACAAGAACAGAAACTCATCCGAGTGCTTCGAGATCACAAAACAGCCATTGGGTTGACAATCGCTGACATCAAAGGTATTAGCCCAGCCATATGCATGCACTGTATTTTATTAGAAGAAGGATCCAAGCCCACTCGAGAAGCACAGCGGAGGTTGAATCCTCCAATGATGGAAGTTGTCAAGAAAGAAATCTTGAAATTGTTAGCTGTGGGTGTGATTTATCCGATTTCGGACAGCAAGTGGGTGAGTCCAGTCCAAGTTGTTCCGAAGAAATCAGGTGTTACGGTGGTTAAGAATGACAATAATGAGCTAGTTCTCACTCGTATCCAAACCGGCTGGCGAGTTTGTATTGATTATCGGAAGCTCAATTCGGCAACTCGCAAGGATCACTTTCCTTTGCCATTCATTGATCAAATGCTGGAGAGATTAGCAGGTCATTCTCATTATTGTTTTCTTGATGGCTATTCAGGATATAATCAGATTGTCATTGCCACTGAGGATCAAGAGAAAACTACATTCACATGCCCATTCGGTACGTTTGCCTATCGACGCATGCCATTCGGACTTTGCAATGCCCCTGCCACTTTCCAAAGGTGTATGGTAAGTATTTTCTCTGATTATGTTGAGAACATCATTGAGGTATTTATGAATGACTTTAGTGTTTTTGGTGATTCTTTTGATAAATGCCTTGACAACCTTACCCTTATACTTCAAAGATGTATAGAAACTAACCTTGTTCTGAATTGGGAGAATTGTCATTTTATGGTAGATCAGGGTATAGTTTTGGGACATGTTATTTCTGCTAAGGGTATAGAGGTGGATAAATCTAAGATAGATCTTATATGTTCCTTACCACCTCTCACAAGTGTGCGGGATATTCGTTCATTTCTTGGTCATGCAGGTTTTTATCGTAGATTCATCAAAGATTTCTCGAAGATAGCATTGCCCCTATGTAGATTATTACAGAATGATATGGCCTTTGAATTTGATGAGAAATGCAAAGAGGCATTTGAGAAAATGAAGGAACTCTTGACTTCGGCTCCAATAATCCAATCTCCAAATTGGGATTATCCATTCGAGATCATGTGCGATGCAAGTGACTACGCTGTGGGTGCCGTTTTGGGTCAACGAATTGGCAAAATTCCAAATGCCATTTACTATGCATCTCGGACTTTAAATGATGCTCAACTTAATTATTCTACCACTGAGAAAGAGCTGCTAGCGGTTATTTTGCTTTAGAAAAGTTTCGATCGTATTTGATTGGTACTAAAGTAACCGTTTATTCTGATCATGCAGCTTTGAGGTACTTGCTCACAAAGAAAGATGCAAAACCAAGGCTTATCCGGTGGATACTCCTTTTACAGGAATTTGACTTGGAGATCAAAGATAAGAAGGGAAGTGAAAACTTAGTTGCAGACCATCTCAGTCGCATTGTCCATGACGAGGATGTACTGCCATTACAAGAAAGTTTTCCGGATGAACAAATTGTTGTCTCTAAATGAGTAGCCCTTGGATGTCAGATATTGTCAATTAATAGTTAGAAGAAGCTACCACATGACTTGACTCGAGCTCAAAGAGACAAGATCAAGAACATTGCCAAGTATTACATATGGGATTATCCGCACTTATGGAAGCATTGTTCTGACCAAGTGATAAGAAGGTGCGTTTCTGAATCTGAATTTAATTCAATTTTAACCTTCTGTCATTCTTATGCATGTGGAGGTCACTTCGGACCAAAAAGAATAGCCCTTAAAGCTCTTGATTGTGGATTCTATTGGCCATCATTGTTCAAAGATGCATATCTCTTTTGCAAAGCTTGTGACCGTTGTCAAAGGAGAGGTAATTTAAGTGCCAAAAATCAAATGCCACAAACCCCTATACTTATTGTTGAGATTTTTGATGTGTGGGGTATTGATTTCATGGGTCCTTTTCCTTCATCATTTGGTAATGTTTACATTATACTTGCTATCGATTATGTTTCTAAATGGGTGGAGGCAAAAGCTACGAGAACTAATGATTCTAAAGTTGTTGTAGATTTTGTGAAATCTAACATTTTTGCGAGATTTGGAACACCAAGAGACATGATTAGCGACAGAGGGCACCACACACACCCCACACACCACACACAACACACACAACCCCAACAACCCACCACTAAAACAACAATACCACACACTCACACACAAATACACCAACAACAAAAAACACAAAAACCACACCACAAAAAACATCACACAACATACACACCCACAACAAAACACTTTAAAAACCGATCATTTGAAGCCTTGCTCAAGACAATACCAACCTTCACTCACAAGGTGTCCTACTGCATATCATACCAAAACTAAGTGGTCAAGTTGAAGTTCAAATCGAGAAGTAGTCCATTCTCGAGAAGACAGTTGAATCTGACGAAAAGATGGAGCTCTACAAATTGATGCTGCACTTTGGGATACCGAGACTGCTTACAAGACACCTATTGGGATGTCTCTGTATAGGTTAGTCTATGGTAAGCCATGTCACCTTCCAGTAGAGCTCGAACACAACGCATGGTGGGCAGTAAAGCTTTGTAACATGGAGATGGATGCTGCTGGAGAACAAAGATAGCTTCAACTGCAAGAATTGGAAGAACTTAGAAATGATGCCTATGAGAATTCCAGAATTTACAAGGAGAGAACTAAGGCATTTCATGCTAAAATGATCTCCAGGAAGAATTTTGAAGTGGGACAGAAAGTTCTTTTATTTCATTCTCACCTCAAGTTATTTCCATGCAAATTACGATCTCGATGGGTTGGACCTTTTGTTATTACTAATGTTTTTCCTCATGGTGCAGTGGAAATCAAGAGCTTAAAAATGGACAAAGTATTCAAGGTGAATGGGCATAGGTTGAAGCCTTACTATGAGAATTCAGTGTTGCAGGACATCGATGAGGTACCCCTCTACGAGACAACTTATCTTGATGGGTGAGGGCAGATAACGTCAGGCTGAGGACGTTAAATCAAGCGCTTATTGGGAGGCAACCCAATGATTTTGAAAAATAAATAAAAAGAGAAGAAGAAAAGAAGGTAATGATGATCAATTTTTGTGTCTCGAGGAGATTCCTCTCATAAGCTTTATCGAACGTAATTGATCAGGTTTTATCTCTCTTTGCCATCTGTCTCATTTGTTTCTTTGTTTATTTTTGACTTTTGTTTGCTATTGTGTTTTTATTTCTTTTATGCGTCTTTATTTTATTTTGTTTTCTTTTCGTTTCTTTTGTTAAATTTGATTTTTCCGTGCTTTGAGCTCATTTGTGCAACAGCTTGAGGAAACATCTAAACGGAAGCTGAAGCCATTGCCCGAAGGTTTGAAACGTGCACATCTTGGAGAAGAACAGACTCAATCGCATTATCGGTAATATTTCTCATTTTCTCCTCTTCAATGGATGTTGATATCTTTCTGTCGAACCTTTGTAAATATTTCCCTTCACTTCCTCAAAATGCTGTGTTTAAAATTTATAAAGTACGGATGACTAGACTTTGGGCATTGATGCTCCTAAATGTGCCTGCTGATATCCGATGGCTTATCGAAGCCAAGGTGAGATTGTCCGGTGAGCCGGACATTAATCTCGCAAAATACATGCCTGGTCTAGGAAAGAGCTACTACGACAAGAGGCGAAGAGCGAAAAGGTTACAAGTATGTTATAAATGTGCTAGATGGAATTGTAACCAGACTTGTCGTTCATTAGGTTTTGTGTCCAGAAATAGAGAAGATAAACTGTCATTTATTAAGAATGGTCTGTGTAATGAGTCGCTGGATAATGTTTTATTAACTCTTGAGTCACATTCTTGTGGACTTGTTCAGCGTGAATTGCTTAATCTATGGACACAATTTCGTGCTGAATTACAGTGTTATAGTCTAGGGAATCTGACTAAAAACGACCCTGTTTGCCAGTTTATAAGAAAACTGGATGGGAAGCAAATCCCCGACTCATAGAAGGCGTTTCAGCCGTTACTGGACGTAAAAACCAGAGGAAGATGTGAGCCACAATCACAACTACTTGTATATTTGAATGTGTGTTGTTGTTGTCGAATTTTATTTTTTCTTGTTTTCGTTTGATCTGATTATCAATGTTGTTTTTGTGTTGTTGTTGTTTGTTGATTTTGTTTGTTTTAATTTCAAGTTTTCTTTTTGACAAACCATATGACTACCATATGGCATAAGTACACGTGGGAGACAAGTGTGGAGGTTTTGTCAACCTCCACCGAAAGTGTATCTCCATTTTTAATGCTTCACGTGGGAGACAAGTGTGGAGGTTTTGTCAACCTCCGTCGAAAGTATATCTCCATTTTTCATGTTTCACGTGGGAGACAAGTGTGTAGGTTTTGTCAAACCTCACCGAAAGCATATCTAATTTTTTCAAATCTTGGGGCGATAAATCTGCATCGAGCAACCCCCACTGAAATTATGTCCTCATGTGTCAAATTTGAGAGTTTTACGTGTGTGTATATATCCATTCTCCATATTTTCAAATGTCATTATTATAACCTGTCTTACACTTGAAAAGCATATTACCTAAAGTGCATCATTGTCTTACACAAGGTTAGAGTACTTGTAGAAATGGAGAAAACACCAATTCGGCGATTCCAAAATATATGCGTATTTTGTGGATCGCAATTTGGTAAAGATGGAAAGTTTACAACAGCAGCTCTTGATCTTGGTAGGACATTAGTTGCGAGGGGTATTCATTTGATTTATGGAGGGGGTAGTCTTGGGTTAATGGGGTGTGTGTCGACAGATGCATCCTTGGGAGGAAGTAAAGTTCTCGGCATTATTCCTAAACCATTAGTTGTGCGAGATATCATAGGCAACACAATGGGGGAAGAGTTACAGGTCTATAGCATGCATGAGCGTATTGCACTTATGGTCATTAAATCTGATGCATTTATAGCTTTGCCCGGTGATTATGGTACATTAGAGGAGATATTTCAAATCACCTCTTGGGCACAGCTAAACATCCATCGGAAACCCAGTGGTTTGTTAAATGTCAATAATTTTTTTGATGGTTTGTTGTCTTTTCTTGATCAAGCAGTAGAAAAAAACTTCATCTCACAGTCGGCGAGGCAAATCATGGTTACAGCTTCAACTGTAGGGGAGTTAATTGACAAATTACAAGCATTCGTCTATTCGCCTGATCCAACAATAGCTCGGATAGATTGGTTTGCGGAGGGCAATAAAAGGCCTAAACTGGATTTAGCGCTCCATCTGTAATCTTTATCTGCTGGTTTGCTTCATTTTGTTTGCTTTCTGTTTATTGTGTTTATTTGAGATTTTTCATGTTATTTCTTTTGAGCTTTCTCAGGTTATTTCTTTTGTTCCAGGTAATATTTTCTAATCTTGGATTTTAGAGTGGTGGCTTAAAAAGTTCAAGTCCTCTTGAAACGCATTATGGATCTCTTCAATCCATAATGGCTGAATAAGGAGGCTAACTTCTAAACTTTTTAGACCCATTATAACTGACTTGTTTGTGTTTGCTGACTTGTTGGACTTTGTTATTTTATGAGTAAGTTTAGTTTTATGTAATTTAGAGTTGTTATGTGTATTTGTCTTTATCAGTTTCGATTCCAAAAAAAATTGTGGAAAAACCTGAGAATGGCAGAATATGGGGTTTCTTTAACCCTTGAAACGCATTCTCTCTAAATAAATCTGTAGTTTGTTTATTTCATGTTGTTTGAAGTATCTTGTTTCTTGTTTTGTTCTTTCATAATAAAGGTATATAGGCTGGAAACCTTAAGTCTGCGGGCTACTGGTCCTAAGGATTGTTGAAATATACAATCTTGACTCAGGTGTAACAACGCCACGTACCTCTTCTTGCATTTTGTGGGTCGATGATAAGATAATGATTGAATTAAGAATAACTCTTGGAAAATGATAAATGATGCATGGATCTGTGTGCTTGAAATGTATATTGGTTTTTGCTTTACCTTTGATTCCTTGCGCAACATTGAGCACTGAGCTATTATCACTGAGTTATTTGTTCACTTAGAGAAAGTTTATGTAATTAAAATATTTCTTCAGATTTCAATGAATTCTAGAACTTGTTTGATGGTCACTCGAGGCGAAATCCTAGACTGTGCAACATTGGGGAAATGATTAGGCCATCTTTGGACCGTTTGAGCCTTAATAGCCAACCTTGACTGAAATTGATCCCTAGTTACCCCTTTGAGCCTTTGTAAGCCTTTTTCTTTGTTAACTCACTAAAAGATTTCCTAACCTCAAAAGAATTTGTTCCAAACAGTTTATCCCTTACCTATGAGCATGTAGATCATTCACAATTAAATTTTGAGCTATGGTTTGGTTTTGGGAAGTTAGAGGAGGTTGGGATGTGTCATGAGCAATGCAAGTGAGTTCTATTTTGTTTGTAAAAAAAAAAAAAAGAAAAAAAGCCAATCTGTACTTATCGTCCACGTACTTACACATTGAGGACAATGTGTTATTTAAGTGTGGGGGAGGGGAAGTGTAATAAAAAAAAGAAAAAAAAAGAAAAAAAGAGAACAAAAGAAAAAGAATAAGAGATCTATACCCTTAAGTGTTCTTAAAAAGAATGAAACACCAAAGTGTGGGGGTGTAGTTTTCTTTTTGTTTTCTACAAAAAAAAAAAAAAAAGATTGAGTGTTCTAAATAAGTTTGGGGGAGTAACTTGGTGAATTGAAATAAAGTTGTGTTATAGGGTTGAGCTCTACATAGTCTTGAATGATTTATGTGTTTGTGGGTGATTTGAGCAAATTATTATCCTTTATCATACCTTCACCCAAGCCAAACGTTACAAGCTTAATAAAGCCCTACTTGATCCTTAGTGTTGTGCTTGTCTACATTAATGGAGAGTGACTTGAAAAGCAAGCCTATGGAGTTTATTTATACGCACATCTTCACTATTAAATATGATTCATTTTTAAGCATAAACTCATCCGGGTTACAAGTGTTTAGGTGAGAATGGCTCTACACACACACACTTGAGGAATTGAAGTTAAGCGAAACTAATATTTGAGATAAAATTGTTGATCAAGTGCATTATTTTGGAGTTTTCCTTGGGTTATAATTAAGTACAATCTTTGAGGCCTATTTGCAAGATGAAGCATTTGTGTGTTTTAATTTTTTGTTGATTATGTTTCGGTTTAGTTTTATTTCATATTGTCGTAGTTGCTTGAGGACTAGCAAAGTCTAAGTGTGGGGGAATTTGATAGGTGTCTATTTATGTATTACTTTCATATCAATTTGTCCATGTCTCTTTGCTATATTCCTTGGTATTTTTATGTTTTTGTGTGTTTTTGATGTTTGTAGGAGTTTTGGAGCAACTTGTACAAAAATGAAGTAAAACATTCATTTTCACCTCTGCTAATCAGCCAATTTCTCGGAGTTGATTGTTGTTAGCCATAAGGCTATATGATAATTTTGATGATAACAATACACATTGATTCATTGAGATTTACTAATATATTTATTTATGTGCAAGAATAAGATTATTGAAATAATTATAAAATCAAGAAGGGGCTTATTAAAAAGAAGTGTTGAAGCTAAGGAGAAGACTACATGTTAAAGGCACCAAAGTTTAAGAACAAGGATTGATTCCAAGGAATGTGACACATGAGCAAGTTTATCCATTTGGACATATATATCTCTACAAATATCCAAATGACGTGATTCTTGAGCCTTGGAAAGCTTACTCAATTTATAACATTTCATATGTTTTAATGAAATTCAAATTTCAAGTGCAAGGTTGTCCAAATCATCATGCAAGTTGAAAGACAAATGGAAGCAGCTGACCTGAGCACCGAATACTCCTTTGGACATATCTTGAGCTAGAAAAATCAAAATGACTTGATTCTGTGGCATTAGAAAGATGACTTAATTGGGGCATATTTCATATGTTTTGAAGAAATTCAAATTTCAAATGGAAGGTCGACATAATTGACATGAAATTCGGTGAACTGACACAGAGAAGAAAAAATCAACTCACATGAGCACCGAATGGTGTTTTGGCCATATCTTAAGATAGAGATATCCAAATTCTTTGAATCTTAATGTTTTGGAAAGCTCATTCAAATATGAAGATCTTTATGTTTTGAAGAAATTCAAATTTCAAACAGAAGGCTGACAGAATTATCATTCAAGTCGGTGGACTGACACATGGAGGAAAAATCAAGTCACATGAGCACCGAATGGTGTTTTGGCCATATCTTGAGCTACAGATATCCAAATGACTTGATTCTTGATGCGTTGGAAAGTTATTCAAATGTGCAGATCTTTTATGTTTTGAATATTTTCAAATTTCAAACGGAACATTGACAAAAATGGCAGACAAAATTACGATTTTTATGGTGGGCAGAAAATTTGGAGATGGTGTCTTCACTTGATTAAGTTCATCCTATTTGCCTATAAAAGGAGCCCATCTCCCATGCATTCAGAAGAGCAAGACAAGCATATATCAAGCAAAAAACAAGAGAAATATCAAGTCTAGAGAGCTTTTATATTTTTTATCTACTCTTTGAAGAGAGTTGTACTTTTGTTATAAAAATTATCCTTGTTCTTGTATTGTGGTGAGAGTGAGATATTTTTGTAAAGGATAATAGTTATCCTTGAGAGAACTCTTGTTGTGTGTTATCAATAGTTGAAGGAAGTTTACTTGGTGAGGTTGTTCATCAAGAAGAACTCTTGGTGTGGTGTTATCAAGAGTTGAAGAAAGTTCCCTTGGTGAGGTTGTTCATCAAGAAGAACTCTTGGTGTGGTGTTATCAAGAGTTGAAGGAAGTTGCCTTGGTGAGATTGTTCACCAAGAAGAACTCTTGGAGTGGTGTTATCAAGAGTTGGAAGAAAAAGTCTTGGTGAGGTTGTTCATCAAGCAAGTTGTAAAGAATTCTACAACTTAGTGGAAAGCCTAGCTTGTGGAGCTAGGAGCCCGTGGACGTAGGCAAGGTTTGCCGAACCACGTAAATTGAGTTTGCATTCTCTCTATCCCTTTCCTCCTTATATTTACTTGCACTTGTGATTGTTCTTTATTTGCCATTCTCTTGATTGCATTCTATTTTCATCTTGTTCACCTTTGTTCTCAAAAAAAAGATTTAACTAATTTTGATCTTTCAAGAAAAGTTTTCTAATTCCGTATTGATAAATAAAAACCCAATTCACCCCCCCTCTTGGGTTGCCATACCTGGGTCAACAAGTGGTATCAGAGCAAGGTTGCTCATTTTTTTTTAAAATCTTAACCGATTTTGAGCTATGGCTACTTTTAATTCAACTTCATATGTTGAGGGACTTTCTATCTCTAGACCTCCATTTTTAAATGGAAGTGATTACTCTTATTGGAAAACTAGAATGAGTATTTTCTTGAAATCTTTTGATTATGATTTGTGGTCTATTGTTTTGGAAGGACCTTTTGTTCCTACCAAAATTGAAAATGGGGAAAGCATGCTTAAAGAACCTAAAGAGTTTAGTGAAGATGATAAAAAAAAATTGAGTTTGAATGCTAAAGCTATGAATGTGTTATATTGTGCTCTAGATAGAAATGAGTTTAATAGAATATCTACTTGTTCTACGGCACAAGAAATATGGCACACACTTGAAGTAACTCAAGAAGGAACTAGTCAAGTTAAGAATCCAAGATTAGTATGCTAGTTCATAGTTATGAGCTTTTTAAGATGAAATCGGATGAATCAATTTCTGAAATGTTTACTAGATTTACGGATATTGTCAATGGTTTGAAATCTCTTGGTTATTCTTATTCTAATGTTGAAATGGTGAGAAAGATTCTTAGGTGTTTACCAAAATCTTGGGAGCCAAAAGTGACGGCAATTCAAGAAACAAAGGACCTCACCAAACTACCATTAGAAGAACTTATGGGTTCTCTTATAACTCATGAAATCGCCTTGAAGGACAATGAAGAAGAAGATTGCGAAGTGGCAAACATGTGCTTCATGGCTTTAAGTGAAGATGAGGTAAGTATTCTAAACTATGATCCCAAACTTTCATATGATGAATTACTTAAAGCATTCCAAAATTTACATATGCAAGTTGATAAACAAAATTCAAAAATCAATGCTTTCAAAAAGAAGTCAAAAATCATGTTATCTCATTTAGAAGAGTTAGTGGAAATAAATGAAGCTTTAGAAAATGAAAATGAAATTTTAAAGCAAAAAGATTTTGAAAGTTTGGATAGTCAAATACATTTATTAAAAACTGAAAATGACATTTTAAACAAAAGGATTTTGATAAATTGGAGAAACAAAATGCTATTTTGAAAAAGAAAAATAATGACTTAAGAAATATTGTTGGTAGTTTTACAAAAAGCACAAAAAAAATTGAATTCTATGTTACAAAACCAAAGGTGTGTTTTTGATAAAAGAGGTTTAGGATATAAAACTCATAAAAATCAAAAGTACTTTAAAAATTATTTTGTTCATGCATTTTCTAGGAATAATCCTAATCATTCATGTAATTATTGTGGAAGAAGAGGACACAAAGTGCATTCTTGCTATATTAAGAAAAATCCTAATTTGAAACAAATATGGGTTCCAAAAAGTACCATAACTAACCCCCAAGGACCCAAGAACATTTGGGTACCAAAAAGTCGCTCCGTTTTTTACTGTTGTTGTAAGACAAAGGAGTGGCAAACACAAGTGGTACTTAAATAGTGGATGCTCAAGGCTTATGACCGGAAATGCCTCCAAGTTCTCAAGATTAATCATAAAGAAATGAGGATATGTGACCTTCGGGGATAATGCCAAAGGAAGGGTAATCGGACATGGTGATATTGGTAACCCTTCTTCACCTATTATTAAAGATGTTTTGTTTGTTCATGGTTTGAAACATAATTTGATTAGCATTAGTCAACTGTGTGATAAGGGATATTTTGTTGCTTTTGAGCCTAATAGATGTGTGATTAATGATGTTAGTAACAATAAGACATTATTTGTTGGTAATAGATGTGGTAATATTTATACAATTGATATTGATGTTAATGATCATGTAGAAAATTGTTTCATTGTTAATGATGATGCCTGGTTATGGCATAGAAGGTTAGGTCATGCTAGCATGGACACAATTTCAAAAATTTCTAAAAATGATTTAGTTGATGGTCTTCCAAAAATAAAATTTGAAAAGGATAAATTTGTGATGCTTGTCAATTTGGAAAACAAGTGAGAACTTCTTTTAAACAAAAGAAATTTATTTCAACAAATAAACATCTACAATTACTTTATTTGGATTTATTTGGACCATTAAGGACTCAAAGTCTTAGTGGAAAGTATTATGCTTTTGTTATTGTGGATGATTATTCAATATTCACTTGGGTGTTATTCTTGAAAACTAAAAATGAGGCCACACAAGCTTTTTCAAAATTTGCAAAAAGAGCCATATAGGTTTATTAAAGAAAACTCATTATAAACTTTAGAAAATGAAGAAAACCCAACTTGGATTTCTTAAAGTTTTTTGATGTAAATGTTTTATTTTAAACACCAAGGAAACTTGAAAAATTTGATGCAAAATGCGATTTGGGGAATTTTGTTGGCTACTCCAACCATAGTAAAGATATAGAGTTTTTAACAAAAAGACTTTTACTATTGAAGAATTTATGCATGTTGAATTTGATGAAACTAATGTTATTTCTTTAAAGAATTTAGAAGATGATATTGTTGAGGTAGAAAGGCAAATCAAGGAATCAAGGCTTGATGAAAAGAGCCAAGATTAATTACAACTTCAACAAGAAAAGCTTGTGAAGTAAATGATTCTTCCCAAGAATTACCAAAGGAATGGAGGCATGCAAAAGCTCACCCTAAAGATCTCATTATTGGTGAACCATCACAGAATTTTCCAAGTGTATGCAACAAGAATTGAAAATGAGCTAATGGGAGGAATAAATTTCTTCCTAGGGACTTCAAATCAAGCAATCAATGGATGCGGATCTTCATAAATCAAGCTAAATCACAAGAGATCTTCTCAAGAAGTTTGGCAGGGATATTCAAGGACCAATAAAAACACCTAGGTCAATTAACAAGCTTTGACAAAGATGAGAAAGGAAAAGATGTTAAGGTAACAAAATATCGAGGTATGATTGGCTCTCTTTTGTATTTAACTGCTAGTAGACCCGATATTATGTTTAGTGTATGTATGTGTGCTAGAATTCAATCTTGTCCAAAGGAATCTCACCTTAAGGCTGTAAAGAGGATATTTAGATAGCTTCTTGGTACCATAAATCTAGGTCTTTGGTATCCTAAGTGTGATAATTTTGATCTAATTAGTTATTCAGATGCGGACTTTGCTGGAAGTCTTCTTGATAGAAAAAGCACTAGTGGATCTTGCCATTTTCTAGGACATGCATTAGTATCATGGTTTAGTAGAAAACAAAATTCTGTTGCATTATCAACCGCGGAAGACGAGTATATTGCAGTAGGAAGTTGTTGTGCACAAGCTCTTTGGATGAAACAAATTTTAAAAGATTATGGTGTGGTATTTGATCATATTCCCATCAAATGTGACAATACAAGTGCCATAAACATTTCAAAAAATCCCATACAACACTCTAGGACTAAGCATATAGAGATTAGACATCATTTTATTAGAGATCATGTGCAAACAGGTAATATTTCTTTAGAATTTGTTTCCACCTGAGAAACAAATTAGCCGATATATTTACAAACCCCTTAGTCAAGATAGATTTTGTATAATTAGAAGAGAATTAGGCATGTTAGATATGTCTTAATTTTGCTTTTATATGATAATCTTTGAATGATAGCATATGTTAAGGGGGAGAATATATTTAGGGGGAAGTAGTTAATTTGATTACATCTTTTTGATGATAACAATAGGGGGAGAAATAGTTGGATTGCTTATATTCATAAAAAGTGCCATTCTTTTTGCTTATTGTTGATGTATTTTTCTTCTTGATTTTAGATTATATTTTAAAGCAATCAATGGTTTGTCATCATCAAAAAGGGGGAGATTGTTAGCCCTAAGGCTACATGATAATTTTGATGATAACAATACACATTGATTAATTGAGATTTACCAACATGTTTATTATGTGCAAGAGTAAGATCATTGAAATAATTTTAAAATCAAGAAGAGGCTTATTAAAATGAAGTGTTGAAGCTAAGGAGAAGACTACATGTTAAGGCACCAAAGTTTAAGAACAAGGTTTGATTCAAGAAATGTGACACATGAGTAATGTTCAATCAATTGGTCATATATTTCTCTACAAATGTCCAAATGATGTGATTCTTGAGCATTTGGAGAGCTTACTCAATTTATAACATTTTATATGTTTTAAAGAAATTCAAATTTCAAGTGCAAGAATGTCCAAATCATCCTGCAAAGTGAAAGACAAATGGAAGCAGCTGACTGAGCACCGAATACTCTTTGGGAATATCTTGAGCTAGAAAAATCAAATGACTGATTTGTGGCATTAGAAAGATGACTTAATGGGGCACAATTTTCATATGTTTTGAATAAACTCAAAAATTTCAAATGAAGACCGACCTAATTGACATGCAATCGGTGGAAGAAACAGAGAAAAATGAAAAATCAACCACATAAGCCACCGAATGGTGTTTTGGCCATATCTAATATAGAGACATCCAAATCTTTTAATCTTTAATGTTTGGAAAAAAAAGCTTATTCAAATATGAAGATCTTTTATGTTTTGAAGAAATTCAAATTTCAAACGGAAGGCTGACAGAAATTATCATTCAAGTCGGTGGACTGACACATGGAGGAAAATCAAGTCACATGAGCACCGATGGTGTTTTGGCCCATATCTTGAGCTACAGATATTCAAATGACTTGATTCTTGATGCGTTGGAAAGCTTATTCAAATTTGTAGATCTTTTATGTTTTGAAGATTTTCAAATTTCAAACGGAACATTGACAAAAATGGCAGACAAAATTATGATTTTTTTGGTGGGCAGAAAATTTGGAGTTGGTGTCTTCACTTGATTAAGTTCATCTCATTTGCCTATAAAGGGAGCCATTCTCCCATGCAATTCAAGTAGTGCAAGAGAAGCATTTTATCAAGCAAAAAGCAAGAGAAATATCAAGTCTAGAGAGCTTTTATATTATATCTACTCTTTTGAAGAGAGTTATACTTTTGTGTAAAAATTATCTTGTCTGGTATTGTGGGAGAGTGAGAATTATTGCTAAAGGATAATAGTTATCCTGAGAGAAAAAAACTCTTGTGTGTGTTATCAAGAGTTGAAGGAAGTTGCCTTGATGAGGTTGTTCATCAAGAAGAACTCTTGGTGTTGTGTTATCAAGGGTTGAAGGAAGTTGCCTTGGTGAGGTTGTTCATCAAGAAGAACTCTTGGTGTGGTGTTATCAAGGTTGAAGGAAGTTGCCTTGGTGAGGTTGTTCATCAAGAAGAACTCTTGGTGTGGTGTTATCAAGAGTTGGAAGAAAAAGTCTTGGTGAGGTTGTTCATCAAGCAAGTTGTAAAGATTCTACAACTAGTGGAAAGCTTAGCTCGTGGAGCTAGGAGCCCGTGGACGTAGGCAAGGTTTGCCGAACCACGTAAATTGAGTTTGCACTCTCTCTATCCCTTTCCTCTTTACATTTACTTGCACTTGTGATTGTTCATTATTATTATTCTTTTGATTGCATCTTTGATAAATTCTAATTTCATCTTCCTCACCTTCATTCTCAAAGAAAGAGTTATATAATTTTGATCTTTCAAGAAAAGTTTTCTAAATCCGTTTTGATAAATAAAAACCCAATTCACCCCCCCTCTTGGGTTGCCATACCTGGGTCAACAAAGTACACTGAGTTCTTGCAATTAACTCAAGAGTTGATCACTTGTGAAGCATGACCGAAAATTTGAGGCCTTGTCTAGATTTGCCCCACACCTTATTGGCATTGAAAAAGAGAAGGCCAAATTGTTTAAGAGGGGATTGAGGCCGGAGATGAGGAAGCATGTGGTTGTGTTGGAGTTAAAGACTGATAGTGTAGTGTTGAGGAAGGCCCAGATTTTGGCTCGCAATGATGAACTAACAAAGGCTTCTAAATCCAAAGAGGCAGTAACAAGCTCTCAACAAAAGATGTCATGTAGAAGAAACAACAACCATCGATTTGATAGATACAAAGGAAAGAAGAAATGTAACAGTGGAAGGAGGGACATCCCATTATGTAACATATGCAATCGCTGGTATGAAAGGGTGTGTCTTTGACAGACTAGGGCTTTTTCAAGTGTGGGCAGGTTGGTCATTATATGTCTTCTTGTCTATAACTTCCTAAGAATCAAAATGCTCCAAAAAGGGATCAATGGGTGGAAGGAAGAATCTATGCACTTACTATTGCAGAGGCTCATGAGGCTCCCGCCGTAGTTACTAGTACAATCTCTATCATGGTAATATTTGATTCAAATGGTACTCACTCCTTTGTGTCTCAAGTCTTTGCTAATAAAGTGAATGTAGTACCCCCGACTTTAGATGTTGAAGTGTGTTTTGCCACCCCTTCGGGAGTGTCATTGTGTGCTTATATGGAATTGAAATCTTGCAAGATTAGCATAGCGGATAGAGAATTAGAGGCAGATTTGATAATTCTAGAGATGCGTGATTTCGATGTTATTTTAGGAATGGATTGGTTACGTAAGTATCACGCAAGTGTCAAGTGTTTTGAAAAGGAAGTGGTTTTTCAACCTCCTAATGAAGCAGAATTTTATTTTGTCGGCACTGGATTTTCCTCACTACCTAAGATAGTTTCAGTCCGACGAGCTCGAAAACTCCTTTGGAAAGGATGTGTGGGTTTGCTAGCTTGTGTGATGGAGGCAAGGAAGGAAGAATTGACCATCCAAGACATTCCGATAGTTAGGGAGTTTGAAGATGTATTTCCGAAAGAGCTACCTAGACTCTCTTCGAATCGTGAGATTGAATTTTCCATACATCTTATACCTAGCACTACTCCAATTTTTAAAACTCTCTATCGAATGTCACCCACGAAGTTGAAGTAGTTAAAGGAGCAATTACAAGAGTTGTTAGATAAAGGGTTAATCTATCCTAGTGTTTCTCCGTGGGGAGCGCCGGTTCTTTTCGTGAAGAAGAAGGATAGAACAATGAGATTGTGTATTGATTATAGAGAGTTAAATCAGGTGAGAATAAAGAATAAGTATCTATTTCCTCAGATTGATGATTTGTTGGATCAACTCTGTGGGGCAAGTGTATTCTCTAAGATTTATCTTTGTTTGGGGTATCACCAGTTGAAGATCAACAAATAAGATATCTGAAAAATGGCGTTCCAAACAAGATATGGGCACTAAAAGTTCCTAGTAATGCCATTTGGACTCACGAATGCCTTGACTACCTTTATGGACTTGATAAATCAGGTATTCAGAGAATTCTTTGATAAGTTTGTGATTGTGTTCATCGATGACATTTTGGTGTGTTCTAAGAACTAGAATAAGCGTGAAGAAAATTTAAGGGTGGTGCTGCAAGCCTTAAGGGAAAAGCGTTTATATGCCAAGTTCAAAAAATGTGAATTTTGGCTGAATTAGATTTCCTTCTTAGGTCACATTGTCTTAGGAGAAGGGATATCTATAGATCCAAGCATGGTTGAAGCTATTATGAAGTGGCCAAAGCCAACCAATGTAAGTGAAGTTTGGAGTTTTATGGGTTTGGTAAGCTACTATAGGCATTTTGTTTAGGGTTTCTCTCGAATAGCCTCGCCGTTAATGCAGTTGAGAAGGAAGAATGTGACTTTTGTGTGGTCAGATGAATGTGATAAGAGTTTTCAAGAACTCAAGAATAGATTGGTGACCGCTCCAGTACTTACTATTCCTTCAGGTTCCGAGGGATTTGTAATTTACAATGATGGCTCTAAACATGGGTTGGGGTGTGTATTGATGCAGCATGGCAAGGTCATAGCTTATGCTTCTCAGCAATTAAAAAGCTATGAGAAGAACTACCTCACTCATGATTTGGAACTAGCAGCATTGGTGTTTACACTTAAAATTTAGAGGTATTATTTGTATGGAGCAAGGTGTGAAATCTACACTGACCATAAAAGCCTCAAGTATTTCTTCACACAAAAGGAATTGAATATGAGTCAAAGGCGATAGCTGGAATTAGTCAAAGACTATGACTGTGTGATTAACTACCTTCTCGAAAAGGCAAATATGGTAGCGGATGCTCTTAGTCAAAAATCTTCAGGACA